>JAUMHL010026442.1:0-18507 GCA_032362345.1 Sandelia bainsii | reverse complement strand
TATACACACATTATACAAAAAGCGGTCCTGCAAGTCACATGCAGCTAAGCGGAGCGTGCGCTTAAGCGACGTGCACTGAAGTGGAGTCGACAGTACTTCTGAAAAAGTATCAAAAAAAGATTTAACTGAAATGAAATAACACGTTATGATTTTTTTAAAGAGCAATGTCATCTAAAGTATTAAAAATCAGAAATCTAAAAATGTCAGATTTACGGAACTATTCACTTTCTCATCTCTAATTTCTCATTTTGTCAACATCGCAGACGAACTCCTCTACAATCAGCAGACAGATTCAGTAGCTGCTTTCCTTTTGAGCTCACCCTAAAATCTTTATGATACGATCTGGTGGTTGGTCCGCTTTGCTTTCGGACCACAAATAAACTGCACCATCATGTTGCTGTAGTTGCATCAGAGACTGACAGTATTCTCACCAGCCTAAATGAACTGAGCTGAATAGGTTTGGTGTGAAAGCACATTTAGAAATGTGAAGTACAGTATTACATTATGGCAAAAATGGCAATTACTGGCCAGGTACTGGTGTAAATGTGATACTGTGTAAGCGTGTCTGCTCCTACCTGGCAGCCTGCACGGCGCTCAGCTGGACGCCCTGGTTATCACTGGTGGCATTCTACAAGACAACATTTAAAGTAATAAATAATGGTCCTAGAACACGTATGCTGTTAAACATATGTAAGCAGTCATTAAAAAACTAAATCACATTTTTAAAATCTTCCCATTTATACTGCAGTCAGACATTAGTTAAATTCAGAAGGATACTATACATTGCCCACCAGATAGGCTGAATAATGACAAAAAAAATACATAATTCGAAGACATTACTTACTTGTACTATTGCTTCAAGAGAGGTGTTTTGCTGAAATATAAATGTTGGAAAGTCATCAGTCATCAATCATACTTCGATACACACTTCCAACAAAGAGAATAAGTAACGTGACAAGAGTTAAAAGACGATCATCAACAGGTAAGTGTTAAAACAAGTCAGTACTGTTAAACACAGCAGTGCCCCCTCGAACATAAGCCATCTGAATACCCTGAAAAGTGCATATGGTGACAGCACCAAATTAGATTTGTATTAAAAATAGAAGGACAGAAAGCCACTAAAACACCACTGAGAACAGTAAGGGGCGGCCAGGGATTGAGAAACACCATCAGGACAAAACAGTGACTTGCTTTCTCACTTGCACCAATCTAATGTAACAGTCGGGATGCTGGACGTGCAGGCCTGCATTCAACATGACCATCATTTGCCAACTGGCAAGCTCTCTTGATGGCCGTCTAAAGGGCATTCAGAGTCCGGCGTAAACTGCCAATGGTGGGAGCCCTGAGTATCATTTTCAATTACATAAATTTATTTGGAAAAAGAAAAAACACAGACGATTACCAGTGAAACCTCAAATAAAGGCTGATCGTAGGTTCTCAAGTTAAAACAATCTGTGTATTTACATTCCATGGCTGTGGGAGAAGATTAAACAGTGTTGACGACAGATGAAAAAAATTTAAAAGAAAGCTGAGAGACACTGAGGGAACATATCAGAAAAGTCCATTAGTCAACATGCTCAGAGGCTCAAATTATCCATATTGAAAGAACCGACCACAAATTGGGCAAAATACTGAAAAAAGATAATATCCTCAGGGCAACACAATCAGTGTGTTATTTTAGAACAAATAAAAAACAGTCCCACCGTGGTTACTGGTTTAAGTATTTAAACTATCACACTTTTCCACAGAAGCCTCTCTAATGTCTTGCCGTGAGTCAGACGAGCATGCTGTTGTTTCTATATTGCTATGCAGCCTATTTCCAGTCAGTCCTCTCAACACCACAAGGCAATTAGTGTTACTGAATTTCTAAACTGTGCATTTTTAATCCAACTATGCCAATAAACCCAGAGACATGCAGTAATAGTGGGATTCTTGATTGATTGATTTTCTGTGACACTGTATGGTGATAAAACATGCAGGGCACTCAAGCACCGTATAAATTAAGGGACAGCTAAGGAGACATTTACTTTTAAGCTTCAAGCTTCCGGGGTGTCTGAAGCTCAACACAAAAAGGGCCTGAACAATATATTGCCACGTATATCCTTACTACAATAGTGCTCACACTATTAGTTATTTTGTTAAAACTCCATACATGTGCACTATGGAGATTACATAAACAGACATGTTGTCATGCTCACAGAAATCCCTCTCAAACATTCATAGAAATGTGGTGTTCAAAAGGCCCAATAAAGATAAGAAGTGGATATACTAGGCACACTGTACCTTGTCTACTAACTTCAGGAAAATGAGACAGCAACCAGTACACAGAAAGACAAACTGAATGTTTGTTCACACTTGTGCCCCACCCAACTGGCACTGAGCAAGTAGAGCCCATCACATGGGCAAAACGTCAGAATGTCCTAAACCTCTGGAGTTTTTAACCAGTCAGACAAACCTGAAGCGAAAAACCCCTCGAACAAACAGGCACAGCATGTATGTGCCAAGCTGTCGTTCCTAGTTCTTCAGTTTGAGAGCTACCCAAAACTCACCACATTTAGAAAACAAAACCTAAAAATATGTTGACTTGATTTTCTGGTGGCAGCAGACACAGAGGACTACACAGAACCGTACCGATTTAAAATCTCCATCGACATCGGAGTCCTCACAGATGTCCTCATGTGGCACATTTCTCCTCTTCAAAAGGTGCTCGTCTCTTTTGTTCTGTGGTGGAGAAAGCAGAAATAACACTTCATGCACATTCCCACAGAAATCCGGGATGATAAAAAAAAAACAACTGTCTTCCAGTACATTACTACAAAGATAAACTGCAGATAAAAGGCTAGGATTTAATTGGGTTGTAAAAATCAGAATTACTGATAGTCACTGGGTGTTTGGCATTAATAGAAAAACATAACAATTACCTTTCTGAGCTCCACCACTACCTCTGTCCTCTGTCTTCTCATAGTCTGTGGGAGAGATAAAATATTAGCATTCAAAAGTAGCTTCAATCCCAAACTGCCTTTACCCAAGAGAATATCACCAGCTATGATATTAAATCAGAGCACTGTCTGAGATCCCCATCCAATTTGTGTGACCAGAGACGATCTGCAATCTCAGTCATACCTGGAGCATAAAGTCAACAGGCCACACTCTGCATGTGACAGCACACAAACACACTTAACACCAGTCTGACCCACTGTGACTCAGCTTATGTTACTGCAAGACCATTTTATGTGACTTCAACATAACCGTTAATGCTCATATTCTGCAATACACACCATTTTATTTTCAATGGTGAAATTTAAAGACACACATAAAACCAAAACCAGTGAAATACTGGAACAAACCGTACCTTCATAAAGATTATAATGTTCAAGTTTTGTTGAAAATGTTTCAGAGAGATACAGATTCTGATGTGTGGTTTTTAGATAACACACGTTTCCAATGTTTCCTTTACTCACATTGCTACACTTCACCTGGACAAAACATTAGAAATACATAAATACAAACTACATTCTCTAAACTTAATGTGAAGTTGAATTAATGCCTCTCTACAGTTTCAATACAAACTACCGCCGCAATGAAACAAAACTTTAATGGAGGGCGATTAATTGCAGGAATACTGTAGTAACCTGCAACAGTGTTGGCAAGGTGCACCTCATAAACTAGTACACGTACTTTGTGAGCAGCAGGGTACTGTTTCAGTTTTTAAGTTTACGACTACTGACAGACTTTAACCATGGTGATGATACGTCGTTAAAGTTATTAACAGGTTGCTAAGCGAGACAACTCGAGATTAGTGGCCTAATTCTCAATAGAAACTACTTGTCAAACAGGATGTATGGGTATATCCTCTTCAGATGCACGTTGCAATCAACACCATCCCTTGCTCATATTAATGAAACAGAGGCATGTTGGGTTTGTAAGACACTGTAAAGCAACTGGTAACTTGTGGGTCCACATTAGCCAGCGTGTAGCTTTGATCTATCCGTCATGTGATGGTGTATCTAGCTGGTCGCGTTAACCTTGTTTTCTAAGCGTGTGTAACGTTAGTAAACCACGAATTGAAAAATTGATACTACGCCACGATTTTAAAAAACCCAGGTAACTGGCCAGCTAAGAGGCCAACTGGTTTCCGCCATTGTTTTTGGTGATAAAGACGGGGGATGGGTGGAACTGCGGCCACCAGCACCACCAAGCCCAACCAGCGAGCTTAACGGTGGCTAGCGAGTAAGCTTGCACGCAGGAGAGCTAACTGCAGTATCAAAATAACGTTAATCTGCCGTCGCATTAGCTTGCCAATCAAGTAAGCATTTCCCCAAAACAGCCTAAAAGTCAGTTGTATATAACTGTACTTTCAGGTGTAACGTCATATTTAACGCTTTCACTAGCTAACACACCGAGCTAAACGAGTCCGGTGGGTGATATGCTTCAGCTAAGCTAGCATGTACCCCGTGGGCCTGGCTAGCAGCTAGGTTAGCTAGCAGAGCACATCCAGTGGATGCAACTGTTCTGACATGTTTTGTAACCAACGCGGTCTCACAACGTAACGAAACCCGTAAAACACGAAGGGGAATCGAGCAGCCAAGACCAGTGATCTAAATCTGGTAATCTGTGGAGGCCCTGGTCGAGGCTCTGAGCACAAAGTTCACGATGGTGGAAATTAGAAACGACGTCACAGGGAAGCCAGGAGGCGAAGCTGGCCGCGAACAGAGCGACGGCCGCGCCGAGGAAAAGAGGAGATCCTCGACACCAATCTGCACAACTTTTACCTCCAAATCACGTCCTTTATTCTTGAAATTCTTCAGCCGCTGGTTGTCCAGTTTCTCGTTGTCGGCCATGTTAGCAGTTCTGCTTGCGTCGAATACAGTTAAACTCGTGGATTTAGCTGGTGAGCTACACTTTCTAGTTCCCTTTCCTCAGCCTTTCGTTAGCGGACTATTTTCTGCTGCTGTCCGCGGTGCATACTGGGAATGCCGGTGGTGGAGGGCTGCCTCTCTCTGGTGTAGAGGAAGGGTGGGGAAACCCCCTTTACTCTCATTGGTGCTGCTGTTAACTTCTATCTGCAGAGCGCGCCACATAACTACGTACAGTAAATACAGATATGTTATCAGTATTTTCAATGACAACTTAGGACCACTATATACATTTATTTTACAGACTATAGTTTGTGCAGCTGTTCTGTTTTGTATTTTAATGTGTGTTAATGTCATTGATTTGTAACCCATATTGCCATTTTGCTGCCCATATATATAATATAATATAATATATAATGTTTTAATTGCATTTAAAGAGTGAAAATTTGTCTCTAACGCTTGTGTACACTGTTGACACACCTCTACTATGATGATAAAGTTATTAACAGGTTCCTTTATTTTATTTGCCCAAGTTATTTTTTTAAAAAAAGCTAAAAATTGGGAAAACAATAAATCAGATGGGGCAGGTCACGGTTAGGAAGCCACATGATTGGTGGACCTCCTCTCATCTTAAGAAGGAAATAAAAACATAATGACAACATAAATGGAAATCAAAAATACACAAAAGAATCAGAAGAGTTAGATAATATTCTCAATCAAACAAACAATGAGAAAAATAGAACTACATATTTAAAAGGGAAGAGATGGAAATACGATAACAATAATCAGTTACTCATAATTAATGTCATATGATGACCTCAAAATTTTCTAAAAATAACCTTTTAATAAAGTGTGCATCTTAAACAACAACCCATCATAACTAATGTCTGGTGTCTTATGAAAGGGGAAACGAAGATGCTGGAAAAACACAAAAATATAGGAGAGAAAGTGAGGAGAATATATATTTACACAGTATATTAACACTACAGTATAACAGAGGGGTCCTTAGTTGGGACGTTTGACTGCATTGCAACTGCAACTGGGCATTTGAGTCTAAATTTCTTAATAACAGGATGCATTTATATACATGTTATTCATAGCAGATGCACTAAACCAGACCTGGATGGTAAAAACTGAATATGTTACTGATAATTATATTGAATATAGGCCCCATGTATTCAAAAAACAAAGATCTCTGTGTGCCCTGCTGAGATTTGGCATTTCACCAGTTACAGTTACAAAGAGTCACAAAGCTACTGTAATGGGTTCAGTTAGAGGACTCAGAAACTGCAGGAGAAACAGACAGAAGTTTTAGGAATATTTATTTAAGACTGGAGAGCAAGGCTGCAAACCGTGACAGCAACTTCTGCTTTACTCTCAACTTGCTCTTCTGTAGAGGACCATTGTCTTGTAATTGGTACAGCCTGGAAGAAGAATGATCAGTGTTTGATGTGCTGAGTCAACTATACAGAAAAGAGTACCACTTTGTTTTCCACTGTCCTTTTTACTGGCAAGTGCAGACTTTTAGTTTTTAGTAAGATACAAATAGAGGATGCACAAAGACTGAGTTGGCTCTTCACGTATTAAACATTGAAACAAGCTGGTTACGTGGAGAAAGCCTGGGAGAAGAGAAAAAAGCCCTCTGTCATGAGAAAGTATAATCTTTCCACATATGTTTTCTGAGAGAATATATTTTGTTATGCTGGATGCTTTAAAGCCTTTACTGAAGTAAAAGATAAAATGCAAGTAACAGATCTAAATCCTGTACATCTTTTAAAAATCTTTTTTAATTGATCACAATATGAAAGAACTGCAAAAAGCAAACGTATATTAATAAATCATCTATGTTTAGACACACACCACAGTCACTGAATCATATCAAACATTGATTGACACTGTTCTTGACACTGACACTGTGGTTTATTATCACCATCTAAAGAAACTTTGTCTTCTTCATAATTTTCTTTCTTCACAGAGATTAACACTAATCACTGTGTTATTATCATCCTTCTTACTGCTGCCTGCTCTTATGTGATCATACCAATGCCACAGCGAGGTCATGTGTGTTGAGTCACACAGGCAGGCCAGAAGGAATCATAAATGAAAGTTCCTCCATCATCTGCTGCAAAGCAACACTTGTTTCACTGCTGTGACACTGAAGCACTTGGACCTCATCTTAACTTCAATGTCCTCTTGAGTCTGTTTCAGCGGAGTCTTCATCAGATAGACTATCCTCCTGAAACCTTCCTTTAGTCCCATCCCGGTGGTGGCTGAGCAGGGCTGGATGAACCAGGCTCTGCCCTCACACACCCTGCTCAAATCCAGTTTCAGGCAAAGAGCATCTGGGCTTAGAGCTCCTGGAAGGTCCTGCTTGTTTGCGAAGACCACAAGAGGAATTTCTCTGAGACTCTCGTTCCTCAAGACCTTGTAGGAGCAGAAAAACAATTGGAGACAAGTGTCTATAATCAGTTTGAAATCAGTGAGTGAATCATTTGTTAATATATATAATGAGTTAATTATGCTTCATGACATAGACAAGTTTTAGTAAGGAAGTTATTTTTAAGATGAAGAAGAAGGGTATAATGTGTGTAATTGTAAAATCACACAGTCAAACATCTAAGTGAAACAATAATAATCAAAACACTTTTGGAGTGGAAGGAGATACTAAATTGGAGTGTGTTAAAAGGGATACACATGTATAGTGCTCTCATAACAAACAATAATTTGACTTAATCACCTGATGCAGTTCCTTGCATGCCTCTTCTAGCCTCGTCTGATCCCAGCTGTCCACTACAAACACCAGTCCAGCTGCATCAGCATAGTAATGCCTCCAGTATGGCCTCATCTTCCTCTGGCCCCCAACGTCCCACACTGTCAGGCTTGGGCTGCTCCTGTCTGTGTCCAGCATCTCCACGTTGAAGCCCACAGTTGGCACAGTCACTACGCTCTTGTTGTGCTTCAATTTGTAGAGCAGGGTGGTCTTTCCTGACCCGTCAAGACCTAGAATCAGAACCTGTGCTTGTTTCTTAGGCTTGGATCCATGCACACCCATGTCCTCAAAGCACAGCTTGTGTCTGTATCAAGACTGGAATGAGTCCTTCTTCTTGTGTGTGTCTGCTTTCTTATGGAGACTTTCTGCCAACAGTAGGGGTGGGTGGATTGATCCCCCAAGTATCGACAAGGCATTTTGTTTCGAGTTTGAATAAGACTGATACCAGTTGGGGGGTGGGGTTATTTGCAGCAGGGCCAAATGTTATGCCACTGTCATTGTAAAAGTTGTTAAATCATGTTTACATAATTTTATTCTCATTATTCACTGTATCAGATTTGTTTGCTTTGTAGTTTTAGTTAGCATGGAAGTAATTCCACAGCTCCTAAACTGTAAGCACACATTGAGTTTTTAATCCACAAATACTGTAATTAGTACAGCTACATGTTCGATCACTGCTTGAAGCACGTTTGTATTTTAAGAGAGGAATCTGAACTAGACACTTGGGATGAAACAGAACAAATAGAAACATGCATGATATATTCAAAATTTCACAGACAACAGTAAAAAGAAACGGCACAGTCAGCATGTTTTTGTAGAGCAGGGTGGTCTTTCCTAATGAGTCCAAATCAGGGCCTGTGCTTGTTTCTTAGACTTGGTTCCTGTCATACTCTTGTCCTAAAAGCGCAGCTTGTGTCTGTATCCAAATTCGTAGCCAATATGTCCCTGTGGGTGGACGAATCCCCCAAGTATCAGCATGATGATCCTCCATTGTTTTGAGTTTAAATGGGATTGATACCAAAAGCACCCCACACCCATACAAATTCTCAGTGTTGGGGAAGCTACTTTGAAAGGTTTGCTTTGCAAGCTACCATACACTACCACTTATGGAAGAAGTTGAACTATGCCAAAGTTACTGGGAGAAATCTAGTTTGGTTAAATAAAGCTCCTTATGTTCGCATAAAGGTAGCTCTGCAGCTCTTAACCACACACTGAGTTGTTAATCCACAACTACTGTAATGAGAATCAATGCATGTTTGAGTATTGCATGATGCACGTTTTTATTTTCGGAGAGGAAACTGCACTAGAGACACCCAAGACGAAACAGAGGAAACAGACACATGCTACAGTGAATAAGATGCACATGATTCAAGATGTAAAGAGATGGAGACTGCTAAAAGTAAGGAAGGTGGGTTTTACCCACCTTTTATTTTACCTCAACAGCCCCGCACTGATACACTGAGAAATGAACAGAGAATAGTAAAAAGAAATGTTGCATGCCATGTCAATTTCTTTTAAATGATAGCACATTATCTGCTATATATAAAGGTATGTTATTTCACATACTGAGAGATGACACTAATTGTTTCATTCCAAATAACAAAGTTTCTCATTGCAATATTAAAACTAACACAAATAAATACTTAGGAAGTTTTTAAAAATTGCACAATTGGAAATCAACGTTTCTTTGGGTCACACAAACCGACCAGATGATGTTTGCTATTAGACACATTTCTATGTTTGGTGTCAGTGTCACTGAATTGTCTCAAACTTCACATGAGACTCATCTCGAACAATCCAAAGATCACTCAAAGAATCTTTGTTTATTATTATCATCATCCAAAGACGCTTTGAGATTAACACTAATCACTGTGTTAATATCATCCTTCTTACTGCTGCCTGCTCTTATGTGATCATACAGATGCCACAGCGAGGTCATGTGTGTTGAGTCACACAGGCAGGCCAGAAGGAATCATAAATGAAAGTTCAAAAAAGATTTTCATCCATCATCTGCTGCAGAGTAAGGCTTGTTTCACTGCTGTGACACTGAAGCACTTGGACCTCATCTTGTCTTTAATGTCTTCTTGAGTCTGTTTCAGCGGAGTCTTCATCAGATAGACTATCCTCCTGAAACCTTCCTCTAGTCCCATCCCGGTGGTGGCTGAGCAGGGCTGGATGAACCAGGCTCTGCCCTCACACACTCTGCTCAAATCCAGTTTCAGGCAAAGAGCATCTGGGCTTAGAGCTCCTGGAAGGTCCTGCTTATTGGCGAGGACCACAAGAGCAACTTCTCTGAGACTCTCGTTCCTCAAGACCTTGTAGGTGCAGAAAAGCAAAGTAAAGAAAGGAACTTTAATTACTACACTGTGAAAATGCTGATTGCATAAATATGAAGAAATAACAAAACTCCTGTAAGCTCCTGTGCAACGTTCTTAAAACGCTAAATCGTTGAAAATGGTACCATCTTACAATAAACTGTATTATTTTTAAGTTGAAAGTAATGAAAGAAATCATTACTCACAAACAGTGACTGCACAATGACAACTGTGCATGACTACAAAATGTGTAGGAGAGATGACATGTTTAGATGGCAGTATTTAATATAAGTATATAAACTCTCAGTATGAATGCAAGTTTGTATATCCAGTGTCACTCTTACAGATAATCATTTGACTTAATTACCCTATGAAGTTCCTTGCATGCCTCTTCTAGCCTCGTCTGATCCCAGCTGTCCACTACAAACACCAGTCCAGCTGCATCAGCATAGTAATGCCTCCAGTATGGCCTCATCTTCCTCTGGCCCCCAACGTCCCACACTGTCAGGCTTGGGCTGCTCCTGTCTGTGTCCAGCATCTCCACGTTGAAGCCCACAGTTGGCACAGTCACTACGCTCTTGTTGTGCTTCAATTTGTAGAGCAGGGTGGTCTTTCCTGACCCGTCAAGACCTAGAATCAGAACCTGTGCTTGTTTCTTAGGCTTGGATCCATGCACACCCATGTCCTCAAAGCACAGCTTGTGTCTACGTCCTGTTATAAACTATACGGTCTGTAGCCAGTGGCTCTCTCTGTGCTGGCTATCTGCAGGCTTAATGTGTCTGGTCTCTTATGGAGACTGCCTCCAATCAGTGCACTTTATGTACACACAAAAAGAATGAGCCCTCCCCTCTGTTGTGATTCCTTCAGTCCCTGCGTAGCTTTCGGTAAAGCTATTTATATCTAAAGTGACCATGCAACTAAGTGGGGAGAAATGTTCTCTGGTTACCACAGTTTAGTTTGTGGAGTCACGTCACACCTGCCGTAGATCATCATACACACCAGCAATCAGGAAGTCTATGTATGGTTTAATGCGAACGTTGTGTTTCTTCATGGCTGATGGATAAATGTAGTTTATCTTTAGACTGATTAGTAAGCTGAAAGTGAATCATCCAGAAACTCCAACAAATTAATTTGCACATAAAACATCCTTTGAATTATTATCACATAGCACTGCATTAACATTGCACTATGGTAGGGCAAAACAATACAATCTAAATCATATAACCATCATTTCTAAATTATGAATAAATAAAAATATGAATATCTAATATACTTTTATATATTATTTTTCCATTGTGTGTTCCAGCCACCCCACTCTAACTAAATTTCCTTATACTTACAAAATACAATTAAGTTGGTCAATGAAATTGTGCTTTTATCAGATAAATCAAATCACAGATTTGAGTTTATATTGTATTTTTGAAATACAATATACAATATTTTCTAAATTGCCACAATAAGTGCAATAACAATACATATGCAGTAATAATGTGTCCTTAAATACATTAGTGTTCATATGTAATTCCTGGCTGGCTGAAGTTTAATTAGTTGCCCCAGTTAATACTACATGACCAGATTAAACCAGACATTCTGGACTAACTGAACAAGCTGATTTAGCTGGTTGATTTTCTGGGTATACACCACTGGCTGTCAAAGCTATTCTGAGTTTGAATGTATTGATGATCAGATGATCCGTTTTATTGACTTTCAACTTTGATTCAACTTCCATCTAATTAAAATTAATTTAACTCGATCAAAGAATTTTAATGTTTAATTTTCTGTTTGGTCCAGACCTGTTCTAATCGCCCAGCAGGTGGCGTGGACAATAGTTAATTTTTCACTTCAGCTTCTCTTTAAATAAGACAACTAATTAATAACAGTGCAATTTATGGCCAAAGAACAAACTCTCCTAATATTAATCTTCATGTTTTGAGTACATTTTTCTATGATATTGATTTAGAAGAAAAACAACACAGAAAATTATATGATCACTTGTCATTTTAATGTTACCTTTTTCATTTACATGTTAATTTTTTTTTATTTTTTTTTACAGTTTATTAAAGTCAACAAAAACAAGTACAAATGCCACATAACCATTCAGTAACATACATTATCAAACTGAAAAAAAGCACAAACAAACAGCTTTATCTGGTAAATATATATATATATATATGTCTCTGAAGTTAAACAATCCAGGAACAGGCACATTGCTGTCTTCATGGCTGTATAAACAGTGGAGGGAAGGACTAACATGAAGACAGTATGTACATTCATCTTACAATTTCCTGTCTCCTGGAGACATTCTTTCAACAATGCTATTGTACATGTGAGTTAACAAGATATGACACTGAGGTTGTGCAGTGTGCATGGTACGATCGACTGCATTTCATTAAAAAACAAGAAGTAGTTTTGGCAACAGACTTCATAACAGGAAATGAACAGCTAAAAAAAAAATAAGGCAACAATAATGCGTTTCTTTCATTACATTTTGAGTTATGGTTCTGGGAAGTGGAGATCAAACAGTAATGATCTGCATCAGGGATTAGTAGATGACATGTTAACAGTAAATGATGTTATATTATGTTTGATGGGGATTGTAGTAAATGATAATGTAAGAAAAGTCAGATAATAGAGTAGCATGGCCATATATTATTATTATTTAAAAGGGTTTAAAATCTTATATGACAATATAACAATATAAATTCTTAGATAATGTAATATTAAATTATAACTTAGAACTGAAGTTAATTATTATTTTATTATATAAACCGTGATATTTAATTGACTGTTTTTACAATAACAGTGAACAATGTACAAATCAAATAACTTTTTCATTACTAAATTAATTATTACCAGTTAGTGTCATGTGATATTATTACAATGTCATCACATTCTGGAAATGACATTTCACTACACTTTGACAAGCTAAAATATCATCCAACATTTATTACATTATCAGCAGTTACATGTGTTCTAGTAAGTTGGGGCCGAACAGAGAAGTAGAACAGATCAAACGAGTCTCAGCTGTAAAAATTCTTGAAAGTTCTCAACAATCAATATGGACATGAGACTTTATTGGCACAGAAACTAACAGCAATCATTTGAGACGGTCTGAGAAATTCAACAATTAAACTTATCAAATGGGGCAAATCAAAATGAAACACTTCATTCATTGAGAATACTCACATTCAGTGAGTGTGAAATAGCAATGTAATCAGTTGTATTGCTGTACAATGTGAATGGTGATACATGAACAAGCACAGGCGTATTACAAGTTGTGTTGTTCATGGGTAAAGGGAATAAATTCATATTTGCACCACTGACGTGTTTGATCCAGGAAAAAAAAGTCACCTGCCAACATGTTAAATGACAGAATCGTCAGTGCAGTCACTCGGTTGACGTCAATGCAATCAAACAATATGGCAACAGTTAGGAAAGTAAAAATCTAAAAGTAGTGGTCAGGTAGACATAGAGTGAAAGACGCCATGTTTAAAATAATGTTTGGGGGAATCTCTATGCCGTCATGTACAGGATGACTTCATTAGCCACTATTGGCTAGATGATGAACTGGTTGTTAATATGCAGTTTATCGCACAAAGACAGACAACTATAACTGTTTCTCTGCTCAACCACTCAAACACACACGTACACACACACACACACACACACACACACAGATGTGTGCAGACTCATGGGTGTACCCACAGCTGCACAAAGCTATGTTTATTTGCATAACAGTGACCCAGCTTGTATTATGGTATCTCAAAGATATGGCTAAGCCTTAATCAAAGACATGTTCTTACAAGTGTCAGGTTTACAGCAGTACAAGTAAAAGAGGAGGGACGGGATGTGGTTTGATGCATTGGAGGACTACCGACTGTAAATACCTGTGATAGAAATTGTTCTTGCTCAAAAAGTTGTGGGCTTGGGTTTTAAATCTTTCACTTTAAGCCTATTGTTACTTGTATTTAAACATAATATACTCTGTGGTACACAGGTGGTCTACTTCTCGCTGGCCCTGCCTTTAAACTTGACCACCATGACAGTGATGTTGTCAGGACAACCACGGTAGAAGGACTGGAGGACGATGCTCTTGGCACCAAAGTGAGGCTCGTCCAGTCGTTCCCTGATGAAACGAACTGCCTCCTCGTTGCTGAAGGTGTCCCACAGACCATCGGACGCAAGGATCATGAACTCCGGCTGCAACTTGTTCAGATCAAACGACATGATGTCGGGATCAGGAATGACCACGTTGAGGTTCTTCAGAGGGTAATCGCCCAGAGAACGAGACATGGCCAAGATGCCCTGGACACGCCATGAGCCATTGAAACTTATGAAACCACCTGATGAGGAAGCCAGAGGGAAAAGGGTTGGAAAATGAAGGTGGGGGGATGGAGAGAATGTGAAGGACAAAAAGTAAAGAGCACAACAAAAGTGAGAAGGAGATAAAAAAAACCCAGATGTCTTTTTGTTATTGCCCACACAAAAGAAACACATTATATTTATCCCTCTGAACCAGCTGGCAGTATGCCCCCACTTTCTATACACTCTGAAATTGCTGTGCTCACATCTAATTGCAGATAATAACACAGATCAGTGCCGCTGACATGTTGCCACTCACGTGATGCTCACAAAACAAGTGGTTTATGTTGGACACATTTCAATTCATGTCACATCAGCACAGCTGTGTGTCCTCTATGGTTTCAACAGATTAATGAGCAGAGAATTTTTCTGGAAATAACTGGATAAGATAGTAGGTCTGGATGCCTGCTTTAGAAGCTACGGGCCGTTTAACTAACTACTTTGACAAAAGTCAGGAAAATATTATAAATACACAGATCAACCACAACAATAACACATCTGGTGACTTTAATGCCGACTTTGTAGACGGAGTTCAGCATGAGAAAATTTGGCTGGATATGATCGACACACTGCACCTTTATATTGCTGTGATACGGCCGTTCACAATGACGGTGCTGACCCCTGTCCACAGATCGGTGTATCTGACGTAATAATAATAATGATCTCACATAATAATAAGACATAACCAATTGCTTATTTATTTGATATCAACTACTTTCAGCTTTTAGCGGTTTCTATTCCTGTACACTATCAGCACTAAGTTTATTCTATGCACAACTTTGTACTTGAGCTATATATTGCAACAACCAATCAAAAGGGGTCAAATCACAAACACGTGAGACAATCACCGATATTACACCAACAATGTTTTTGAACATTCAAATGTCCTGATGTTTCAGTATTAAGACTTTGCTACTTACCTGTCTGGCAAAGATTCATAGACAACACTTAATTTAGCATTTAGCAGAGGAAATCCAGTGTCCCTCATGAAAATCTAATATAATGTAAGATGTATATACTGCATAGCAAAGTGTTTGAAAATCAAATCGGATCATCAGGACTTTCTATGGAACCTGTGGTGTAGGTATAAACCTTCATTAACTGTTCTTGAGTGTATGTGTTTACAAGAATATTTCACAGAGATAGAGGGACAACCCCAACCGTAACAAGACAATTCTACTTCATGAGTGGCAGCTCCTCTATAAGCAGTTTTTTCTATTGCTATACTAGTTTATATCAGAATTAAAAGATTAGCCCATCTCAATTTTGCATACATGAATATGAAGTAAACAGCAAAATAAAGCAAACTAAATCTGTAAAAAAAATTCTTTCAGTACCCATTCAGACCATTAGATGGAGATGGTGAGCTATGGTGACAGTGACCACACAGACTAACCTGGCATCCTGCCATGAAACTCTCCTCAGCATAGAGACTATGCAGATAGAGTAGGAGGGAGAGTTATGCCTCCAAACACACCTTAAATAATGTGCTCTGTCTGGCTGCATTTGATAACATGCTGCTTTAGAAACAGACTGTGTTATCACTCACTAGGTTTTGATGTCAGCCTCACACACACACACACACACACACACACACACAAGTTGTGGAGGAAAAAAGGATAACGGTGCTTAGCTTTGATCATAAGAAGACAATTTGATGCTTTCACGACAACAATCTGAGTTTTGATGTTCCCTCAAGTTTTAACTGAAGCCTTGCTCGTCTGCTCACAAGCAGCTGAAAAAGTCCATTGGTCTGGACTACAGCTGTTTTCTCACCAGCTTTCTTGATCCTCTTGCGTTCTTTGAGCTGGTAAGGCTTGTGGTCGTGCGACAGGGGAATGGCATTGCCGTCTTTATCACAAAGAACTCCACGCGAGTCTCCAACATTGGCGACCGTCAACTCCTTATCAGACAAGAGGGCCACCAGACATGTAGTGCCTGAAACAGAAGGACAAGAGAGGAAGACGACATTATCATAATTAGATCAAATCCTATGTGTGTAATTTCTCTCAGGATTCATTGTTATGTAGCAGATTTCCTGGGCAACAAATTGAGTCAGGAAGATTCATCTTCTGGGGATCATGAACGTAAAAAATGTGATGGAATCCATCAAAGAGTTGTAGGGATATCTGAATGTGGACCAAAGTCACCACAAATCACCACAAATCCATCCACAGAGCAAAGTCCTGCTTAATAATAACGTGATCTAAGGAGAAAGACCTTTTTACAATGGACAACCTGAGCAAAGGCACATTATGCTTCCACTTCACACACTCCTGCACCAACAGTGAAACACGTGAAGCTGTGTGCAAACAACACAAAAACCCTTTGAAGTAAATTCTCTTTCTTGTACCCCTCTTTGAAACGCCCTCTTTTCTTCTTCTTCTTCTTCTCCTTCCTCCCTTTGTTTAGTGTCTCAGCCAGGCAGAACAGAGTCCGGACTCTGACTCTGTTCTGAAGCCTATTGTGTGAGATCCAAAGTCCTGTAGAGAAAGAACAGATCTGCCTGGTTGGCCATCTGTTCACACAGAGCAAACACAAAACTGGACAGAGAGGAACAGAGAGAGAGAAGAGGCAAAAGTAAGAAGGGGTTGGGGTCCTACTGGCCTGGACCACCCAGACAAAGAAGAGAAGGTTGGGGCTGTGCAGGTGTAAATGTCATCATAGGAACGTGGACGACCTACTAACTATTGTGACTTTCCTTTAAAGATCCACATCTTGGTGTGATGTTGACTGGTTGACAGTTTATGTATCAGGCATTCGTTGAGCTGAATGAAATAAATCCACCTTCCCCGTGACGCGTTCTTCAGTTCAGTTATTCACATTGAATATGTGAGGAATTAAATGGGAAAGAGAGTTAACACAGACAGCGGTGGATGCAGATGAAATGAAGAGTGAGCGTACAGGAAGAGGAGGAAGAGAAAAGAGATTTCTTATCAGCGGAACAATGATTTGATTATTCCCGTTATGGCTTATAGCTGATAGAAATGATAAACATGAAATTGGGCAAACAAGGAGACAGAAAATAACCATGAGTAACATCATCAGCTGGAAGCGAGAGAAAAATGAATGAAGTGAATACTGATGCCCCCCCAATTGTAAACGACTTAGTAGATCTTATACACAGTTTACAAAAAAATCCATTTCCATTTGTTTCATCATTTTATGCATCCCTGCTGTTCATGTCCATAGCTGCTGCTGCACTGTGCCATGCCGTCCAGCTAATTATCCTTATCTAGTTCTCTTGGTGATAGAGATAATGGACTGAGGAGCCTTGTTAGCACGGCATTCCTCAATTAGCCCAGCCATGCCAAGCACGTGTTCAGCATTCCCTATTAAAATGGCACCATGGTCTGAAAGCACCCTGTGCTTATGCTAATAATTGGCTTAGCTTGACAACACCCCGGTAAGATTTACAGTACACCTCAGGCCCAGTTAGTCTCTCACTCCTTGTTCTGTCATAGTGCTGATTCGCTCTCTCAAAGTTAGGGAAGTGCTCTCAGTAATTATGGTATATAATTGTGGAGTGTAAGCGTCCATAAAGAACTAGACTACACCTCATGGATTTCTTAACCAAGCTGCTTGGCATTTAGGTGAACAATGTGAGGGCAGGACTTCCACCAACCTGCTCATCCCATCTCATTGTCTGCTTCAAAGCCTTTCTAAGAAACACTGCCTGCTTAATAGTCCACCTACAATGGTGAATTTTTCCCCATAAATGCTGCCATCCTCCTTGGACTTGCACTCTTAACATTTAGAGTGATACTATTGTTAGCATGTGCATAACTTTGAACTACTTTATAAAGTCTTTGCATCTCTCTGAATTTGCACACTGTTTCACTATGACGCTTCAGTCTTTGCTTTCTATGATGTATAGCTTTTATTCCATTCAATACCTTCTATCAAAAATAACTAAGGGCAAGCCTCAGCCGTTTTGGAGCCTTTAATGAGATTTGCTTCCTGTTTACACAACCAAATAGGCGGAGATACTGCATATAAAAACCTTGCTGTGCAGGACGGTGAATGCGTTGTTATTTTAGCAACTTTAAATACACAAATCTTAAAGTAAATCACTGAGAATTTAATGTGGAGGTCACAAAACTCAGGGGATAATTCAGCACTATCGTCATCTTCATGTTTTTCATGTTGTTATTCTAATGGCCCTGAAGTCATGCAGAGGCAGGAACTGCTTTACAAAGGGTCC
>JAUMHL010026441.1:3047-18520 GCA_032362345.1 Sandelia bainsii | reverse complement strand
TCCTGGCTGGAGCTTCTGCAGTCACCATCAAACCCCTCCAGATGGTCCAAAATGTGGCAGCCCGCCTCATTTTCAACAAGCCGAAATACACCCACGTCACACCTCTTCTCACCTCTCTCCACTGGCTCCCGGTAGCTGATAGTACCTTCTCTTGCCGAGAGAGCAGAGACGCGGGGCAGGACAGGATTCATTCACACGATCGCTGCGTAGACACAGGTGATCAGACTCTTTACTTTATTTTACTTGGCAGACGCTTTTATCCAAAGCGACTTATAAGGAGAAGACACAAGCATTCACCATTCGGGTTCTGTGAATTATGAGTTACATAATTGAGTTACAAGTCTCATCTCATTCACACGTAAAAGTTTGTGTTCTGCATGTGAACATGTGCGTGAGCTCGGTGGGGAAGAGGTGGGGGAGACACTGCTTACTCACGTGTAGACGACCGAAGTCTAACTACACGGATCCCTGCCCACAGCAGCACCGCTGCGGACAGGTCTCACTACCGTGCTCACCGGAGAACCGGGAAGCACGGCTAGAGCACAGCGTCCCAAACCCCCGACTCTGTACAACCAACATGAGCCAGCAAACACAACGCTGGGGAGCCAACACACAAGGAGACTGACAGAGGCAGACACCCGATCTTTCAGCCGGCAAGGTGACAGGCTCCCACACAACACGCTCCCACACAGAATGAAACCAAAGAAGAGAGATCGTTTGCACCCTGACTCGGTGGAGATCAAACAATCACTGAGCTCACGCCTCCGAGGAAGCTATATACCTCAAGGAGGAGGCGTGACCGGAAATTCCAGTGTGTCTTAAAGAAGACTCCAAGTGCCCTGACACGAGAGGTCATTATCCGTGCATATATGGAATATGTAACAGGGTGGAGAGACAGTCTCGAACGATAGAGAACCACGGTTATTATCATTTAGGTCACTAATTTAAAGTCACATGAAAACTGTTGGTACTGTAAAGTGGAATTTATTCATAAAGAAAAAGTAAAATAAATTAAATCTGGCTGCTAAACAACTAAAAAAAGAAAAGATGAATTGTCGTTATCATTCTGTATATTGTAATAATATATTGATTATTGATATCAGGTGAAGAAGTAGGAGACACATGTGAGACTATGTCAAATATAATCATTATAGTGAATAATACAGGGTTGATGTTGAAGACCCATCATCATCATCATCAGAACTGTTTCAAAGGTCATAATAATTTATCCGGTAGTTACAATATTTACAGCAGCAGGTGGTGGTAATGAGTCAATGAAATAAAAAACGAATTCAGTAAAGTAAAGTATTTTATCAGTAGCTTTTCTAGTTTAATGTGGTGTTAGTACTTACCTCAGCTTAGCAGAAGCACTTGATAGTTTAACCCCCAGTGACACAGTGCTCAGTACAGTCTGTGGTAACTGAGAGAAGTTGTGATTCTGGTCTCTGCAGTTCTTCATCTGGTTCATACATGTAGGTTAATGTATGTTTCACCAAACAAACTAAAAATCTAAGTGTCATACCCCACTATTACCGTTATCACCGAGCTGTAAAGTGCTACCAAAATAGTAGTTTTCATTCAACTGTATGATTAAAAAAAACAGCTTTTAACCTAGAACATTGAGATGTTGATGTTTTTCCATTTGTTTCTTTTCTTCAGGTTACGATGCCTTTAATGCAGCTTTTTTAAAATCGCTTAAGTTTTTCACTGGTCAGTTTCTGTGGATGTTACACAGTGAAACAACAATATTCACCCACAGTACAAACAAAAACCGTGTTTAACAGCAGCTGCTGGTTTTAATGGTGTGACTGTTTGATTCCAGATCAGATCAAACCTGCATCAACAAGTTCAACAGACAAGTTATAGTAAAACAAACATAAACTCTGCTCATCATCATCATTATTATTAATAAAGATTGAATCAGAAATAAAAGGAACATCATCAGCATTAATGCATGTACAACTTTATTAACAATAAAGTTTTACATATGTTACAGTAAATAAAGTAAACCCAAAGCAAAGAACTTTATGAAACTGTTCAATCAATCAATCACCTCTGTTTGTGTTTCTGTATAGTAAAACAGAAGGAGAAAACTGAGTCTAATCTCAAACTGTTAGAAAGTAAAAGTTAAGATAACACCACATGCTGAGAACATCAGTTTGAGCTGACCTCTGTCTGCTGTGTGTCCAGTTCTGCTGGTTCCAGTCTGGATGTTAAACTGGTCAGAAAACAAAAACAGCAGCAGGACTCACAGACTGAGTAAATAGATCTGAAGAGATGCTGATGTTCACCTCCAGGTGGTTAATATGTGTTCTGTTCTGTGTGACCTTTGACTTTCCTATAGATCACAAAACCAACAACAGCAGCAACAACAAGCACAACAAAAGTAACTAACAGACCAACAACCAATCCAACATTTTCTCTGTTGTTTCTGTCCTCATTTCCTCCATCCTTGTCTCCTTCTTGCAGGTCATAACCTATAGATGATAATGAGATGTGAGTAGTGAGGTGTCAGGTAGGTGATGAATCCATTTCCTCTTCAAACTCCTGTCAGACATTATCTACTGCACTTTGATCACATCACTCATAGCAGCAGTTTTCTACAAAGTCTCATCAACAACATCTTTAGAAAACACCAACATCTGATCTGTGATGTTTCACTCTCACATCAACAACCAGGAAGCAGCACACACACACACACACAATAACTCACCTGAGTCTGAGACAGTCAGAGTGAAGGTGTTGATGAGCTCTGGGCTTCTTCCCATGATTCCAACATAACACTCGTATGTTCCAGTATCATTGATGTTGACGTTCTTCAGAATCACAGAAAAGTCTCCATCTTTCATCTCTGGATCTTTCAGCTCCACTCGACCATGAAAAGATTCATGCTGGAAGTTTTCATAAACTCGGTTTTCTCTGATGAAGAAGACATAACCCTCGAACTTCAGGTCTCGACCGAACCACTTTAACACTGTGATGTTAGCAACTCTGGGACTCTGACATGGAAGAAGGACATCATGTCCAAGTTTTGCTTTTATATCTTTATAAAAGTAGAAGAGCAAAAGTCAGTAGCCTGATACAGTTTTGGAAACACTTTCATTATCAGTTAATTTGCAAGTGAAATATTTTCACTGTCGAACCCCACCTTCAAACATGGAAGAGGCCCAAGGTTTCAAATGTGGCCCTTCATCTGAGCCTTTTAAATGTCTGTTAATACCTCTTAAGTCTATAGAATTATTACAAAAAGCTAGATGAGTTAAAACAGACTTTAAACAGTCACAAAGAAACACAAAATAAGTAAAACTAGGCACAAAATGACAACAAAACAACCTTGAAGAGTCTTTTTTAACATATAAAAAGGGTGGGGGGTCTTTTTGATGGCTCTACCCAGTGGCCCACTTTCTTATAATGATGGTTTTAAAAAGAATGTAAAGACCCAGCTTCCTTTCTTGTTGATAATTACTAATCAGTTTTTGACTGTAGGTACTTTGCTGCTGTAGTTGTATAAAATTGTAACGTGAACAATTGCAGTACTTTACAGTATATTGCCACACTGAAGTTGATTAACATCCGTGTATCTGCTAATTAGAGTTCTTCTTCTAGACAATCAAAACAAAAACCAAACAACTTTCTCAGCGTCACTGATGACAGAACAGTGTTTGTGGAGATATCTAAGGAGAGCTTGTTGGTTAAATGATCATGTGGCCTCTGAAAATGTCGTACATAAAAACATTGTGCTTGAGTACAACTCTAAGCTGTAGAGTCATCCTTTGTCTTCTGTTACGATTATTCACTAGAAATGTCCACGTCTCATACAGACGTAGCTTCACTGTTACCACAGGTAGATGCACTTTGTGTCTGTTTGTTTCACTTTGTCACTATTTAATTCTGCTAAAAGCAACTTTAGGTGTAAACAAACGGGGTAATACTTGTTTATCATCATCCCCACCCACCGTCCTCCACCCACTGACCCGACATCTTCCTGATTTTAAATTCATAAAAGTGGAGTTCACCTTTGGAGCCAGACACCAGGAGAACGAGTGAAAGCCAAATCCAGCAGAAGGAAGCAGATCTAACAAACAGAGATCTTTTAGGAGAACTCATAGTCCTACGAAAACGTCGTCTAACAGCTACACAACATTTTGCTAATGCCGACATTTTGGATCACTATAAGGAAGTGACATCATTGTTTCCGCATTGCATTTTGGGATTAGTCTATGAACACTGCATTTTATTCCTGGATTTAACTACTTTTAAGAGCTCTTTGGTTGATACGCTGGTATCGACCAGCTTCCTTTTGTTTTTTTTTACATTGACAGATACGTGAACCACCCCATGCAGTTAAATATGAAATGCTGTTGTCTGTAGTGTAAAACATGATACGTAATAGACAAATTCTGATTTCACCATCATGTTGAGTGAGTAAAGTTTAACTTAAAGTATTCAGTTTTTTTCAGGAGACAAAAATATTTGGAAAATTTGTTGAAAGATAAAAGTGACTTTTCTCGTCTGTAGGAAAGTTTTGCAAGTAAAAAGCTCCATGGATTAAAAATGAATAATGGAGTAAAACCTGAGCTGAGGTGTTGTGTTTTAACCTTTTTGACAGATGCTGAAGTACGTTGTATTTAATATTTTTTTGTGGTTAATTTATTTTACAAAGAGCAGCTGTAACAAGACAAAACAGTTTCCCTCTGGGATTAAAAAATACTGAACAAATCTTGAATTTTATTAGACAAGCTGCTGTTCAGAGCATTTATTCAAATTCAATACTCAATACAAATAAGTGGTCACCTTTGTGGCTGAGTAGCTGCAGCACATGCCACAGTATTACAGCATCCCTCGTTCAGATCTTACTCAAGACCTATTGATGCCTGTTGTATTCTGTCTTAATTGTTAAATTTGATCTGACCTTATGAAATCCTATTTTAACTTGAACTGCAGACTGTCCTGACACAAACACAGGGATCCCGGTAATAAAATCAAGTCTTACCTTTGACTTAATGATGAGGAGGATGTCTTAAAAAACAAAAAAACATACCGTATCATTATATTTGTGCAATCTCAGTCATTTTTAATGCAGGATATTCACACAGCACTACGGCTGAACAAGTGAAATGTCTGTTCAAACAGGAAGAATGTGACATTACTTACAGGAAGGTTATGTGGTTTATGGAGAGGTGTGGTTGAAAACTCACTTGCTTAAAAAGTATTTCAAATGAGTCTTTCACACACACACACACACACACACACACAAATTGTCTAGCACTTAACAAATCCTAGCATGTTTTTCTTCTTGACAAGTTTGGGTATTATCAGGGCTCTTAGTTTGTAGTAACTCAGAATTTACAGACTCCTTGTAAGTCACTTTGGATAAAAGCGTCTGCCAAGTAAAGTAAAGTAAAGTAAACTAAAGGTGTGTCATGCACTGAATGTGTGGAGACTGACAGTTGCAATAACTGTCAATTGTACATTAAAATGCAATAAAGAGAATTTTATAAATAAATACTGAAACCTCATTTAGTCACAGTAAGGATTCACATTTCACATGTTTTTTCTAGACACAGGGCTTCAGAGCGTCCAGCAGAAACAAACTAAAATAAAATAAAGCTGATCAAAAACAGATCATTTCTATACTGAAACCTAATGTGCTTCACACGTCTCAACCACCTACTGCTGCAATGCAGCTTTTTCCCACATCCGTGCTCTACATTTCTGCATTCTGCTGCACAGCAAAATTGTGAAAATTAGAGTTTGGGACAGACACTGAGCTCACAGTCTAAGGTTGGCAAAATACAATTTATTTATTTATTTTCTTATATTAAATAATATTATATTAAACTATGTTAATATTAAATAATACTGTCAATTTATTATCAATTTATTTATCAGTCAATCAATTTATACTGTAACTTTGGGTCTTAAACCTAACTGTCCTCAGTGGATATGAACAAAAATGAATTAACTTTGTCGTTCCAATACTTCTGGAGGTGACTGTATCTTCTTCCTCTGAGACTGCAGACTCTGTGTGCAGAGTGTGCATATAAATAGGGATAAAATAGTAAAAAAAAAAGATGTGCATATGTACAAGCGCCCAAAATATACTAAAGCAGACACAAGCGGATACAGTAATGTACTATACAGTAAACATAAATAACTATACTGAGCATTTGCATATGCACTTGATATTATTCAACTTAAATAAATAACTATGCTTTAGTGAACACTGCACAGGTGTAGTTGAACTACTCCCCACAATCCTCTGTGCTGCGTTTACCACCCTGTGCAGTCCTTTCTTCTCTGCAGCGGTGCAGTTGGCGTGCCACACTGTGATGCAGGAAGAGAGAGCTCAACCTCCTGTCCATCTGCGTTTGTAAGAAGCTTTTACTGTCAAATCTTTTTCTGAGAGACCCACAGGAATCTTCACATCATCATATCTGGCCCTCTATATAAAAGGTTTGGACAACCTGCTCTTTACATAATTAGGTTTATTATGTAATAAACCACATTGTTGAATCTCATAACACAAAAATTTAGAAACAATGGATCTGATTTGAGTTTTTGCTCATGATTTTGTCTGGTATCCTAAAAATCTTTGATTTGCAGGTACCATTCTAAAGTTTGTAGGATTCTTCACCTGTATGGTCATAGAGAGAGAATGTTTTTACCTTTATTATTTTCTACAGTCTATTGTTTGGTCCAGTTTGATTTTTTTCTTTGTTATTTTGAATTTCAGTTTAAAGAATCTACTGTGATGCATTGCCACAGATCATCAAAGGGTTTAAATTCCTGGTATCGATTCAAAACAGGGGCCCCCACAAAGCTAGAAAAGGCCCTGTGTGAAGCTGGTTAAGTTTCTCACTATAGCAAGTTCTGCTTTAGCTATTGACACATTGCATGTTGTGTTGCATTGTGTCTCTTTGCATTGTGGTGAAATGTGTTAACATGTTTTACAAAGATAAAACCTGCTGAACACTACTGAATCTCTCCCAGCAGTAATATTACTACTGATACTTGAAGTGTTAACATTTGTAGTACTGGCATCTGTTGCAGTATTTGTAATGTATATCTTATATTTTACTTTGCAGAGACTGATCCAGCTGCAGTTTACTCAGCAGTGAAAACAGGAGACGTCACTTATGGAGAAATAGTCATCAAACACACAAACAGGAGAACAGGTACAAACTTTGGTAAGAGGCAGACTCCAGTTATTAAATGTTGACATAGAGTATCACTTCTCTATTATAGGATTTATTTTAAATAAAACTAAGAGACAACACCACATATTTCATCTTTAGGAAAGTGGAAGAAGAAGTTAGTTTGACATTGTTGAACTGGCTTCACTGACTCAGATGTTGGATTCTCAAAAACACACTTCCTGCTGAGTGTCAGACATGTACATGTACAACATTTTTCCCTACAACAGTTTCTCATATTGTTTGAACTGTGTGTGTTTGTGTTCAGAGTCTCAACCAGCACGTGACGTCGTCTACTCTTCAGTGAACAGGTCCCTCACACCCTCACACCTTCAGTCCAACAACTGACGACAACCTGCTACCTGTTACTGGTTCACACGGCTCCTCGCATCACGTTACATTTAGTAACACTTGAGATGTTTGTCTTGTTTCTTCTTTTTGTGCGTTTTAGATAAAAAAGGTTTATTAGCTGAATTCATTTATTTATTAAGACTAATATCTTTCCTCAGTTTATTATTATGTCTGTGAAATTACAGGTTTTTGTCTTATTGTAATTTGTACATGATGATTTAATGTAATTAAATGTTAAATATCATTATTTTCACTATAATTCTTATTTTGTTCTTACATTTTATTGGATCTGGTTTCTCTGTAATATTAATAAATGTTGACATCATATGTTGATTTAGTCATGTGGTTCTGTGGCTTTAACAAGTTGTCAGATGGAAATATTTACATTTACATACACCTGAAGAAGATAACCAGCACTGACATCATTCAGAGGTGGAAACTACACAGAAAAGACTCCAGTACAAAGTGTCTTTGTGTGTTTGTAGAGTTTTGAATCTTTAATCAGTAAATCACTGAGAAGAATCAGGCTGTAAAGTTTATTCTCTCTGTTAAGAAGCTGTTTAAACATCAAGTTCTGGTTTTCACAGGAAACTCTAACATCAAACTTACCACCTTAGTTTCTCACAGGTCTGTGAATTGTTGACAAGTTGGTTTGTTTTTCCTGCATAAACTGATTTATTCTGATAAAGAATCTGACTGATGATCTGGCAACTGAATCTGAAGTTGTCAATTGTTTTGATCTCAACATGTAAAGCACTAACAAGGCAGAAACAATGCTAATATGAAATTTAATTATTTTCATGAACATTTGTTATAAAAATTATAAAATACTCCAGTTTGTTTAAATCAGCAAAAACTTTGGGAAATGCAGTGAAACAAGAACATGTGTACTAAAATAGTTTAATGTCTTTTTCCATTGTTCCTGGAAACATGAAGTTTTGATTAAGAAGTAGAACGTGTTTTAGTTTAGTTTTATAAGTTATGTTATTAAAATTATGATTTGAGCAACTAAGTAACAGTCGTTTGGTTTCACTTCATGACATATAGTGATATTTTATAATAATAGTGAATCTACTGATACTCTGTACTCTGAGAAATGTAGAAAGTACCTTCAGTCTCACTTGCTCCTCCTAAATACAAATGTGTTTCCCATTCAGATTTATTCATGGAGGCAAAAATATGTAAAATCACATCATTAAAGACAAAGTGAAGAAATTATTTCAACAGGCAGATATTTTAATTACAACTCAAACACTAACTCAGTGTAAACAAAATCAAACATTATTATCATGAAGATAAAGGTAAAGTAAAGAGTGTGTTGTAAATCTGGTTCGTTACAGGAAGGTCATGTGTGGATCGATGACACCACGATCTCTCTGCAGCTTGAGCACAGTAATCTGTATGTATTAAATCTGAAGTCTTACTGAGTTAACATGATAGGTAATGCAGGGAGTGAGTCTTCATGGTGGAGATAAGTCTGGGGTGTTAGTTGGTGGTTAGAAGTGGTGGATGGAGAGACTGAGCTGAGGACTGTGTGTTGAGAGCTGGAGGTGGTGAATGAACAAAATGGTGAAGCTCAGTGAGAAGGCGTCTGTCACGTGGTAACCGTGAGTGAGATACTCAAAGAAGTTGAGTGAGCTGGTGAAGGACAGACAGAGTGTCAGGAGCATAACATAACATAAACACAACAACATAAAGAACGTGGGACAGAAACAATCTGACAAATCAGATCAGAGCAGCTGAGAGAAGCTGACAGTGTCTCAGCAAATGAACAGCTTCAGAGAGGCCTGCAGCACATCACCCACTGTAGGAAACCACCAACCCAGAGAAGCATGATGTAGCTGAAGACCTGCAGGTATGAAACCACCTCACACACAAACTATTATCTGCTCCACCACACATCCAACAGCGTCGATCGTACGATCACCCCCATCCTCACAGACCTCACAGATGAATAAATTAATATAATTTTAAAGGAGTATTTTATAATGTGACAGGTCTTTGTCAAACAGATACTAACTTCATCTCTATGATAAACCACAACATTAACAACCTGCTGTGAATGTGAAGAAACTTATTCACAGATCATCTCTTGTTGACTGGACACAGACAAAAAGTTCAATAAGGTGGAAATTGTTCTTAAATGTCAACAAATAACTGTTATTAGCTAAGATACATTTTCTCAGTGATCAGTGGGTGAATGGCCTCTAGCATCATCCATGTTTTACTATTCCTCAGCATCTTCCTGCTTTTTCTAGAATAAACTGTTTTTCACCTGCAACTCTGCTAATAACTGATGATGACAGGAGGTAGACACCAAAGATACAACAGATGAAAATGCTTTCATTTATGCACAGAGAGAGGTTTGTGTTTCCCGCTTCATTGTGGGTGGAGGTTCTGAGAAGAGAACAGTTTACATGCTACACCCAGAGGAACAGTATGAGGCAAAGTTTGACTTTTTCCTCTTCTATGATTCATAAAGGACTCCTGCAGATATGTGTGATCACAGCATTACTTCATCACTTTATTTCATTTTACTGTCATGTTCCACATATTATCAGAGCAGGACTCAGTGTAGATGTGATGATGCTATTTGATTGTGACAGCATCAGATTGACATCTTCTTCTTCTTTCAACTTCTCCCTTTAAGGGTCACCACAGAAAAATAAGGTAAATACAAATATTAAATCTCTGTAAAACTCTAATTAAAATTCACAATTTTCAAAATAGAGATCAGTGTGGAGTTCAGATCAATGTTATGTGTGTTTACATTAAAAGAAAAATAACTTATTTCACATTCAGATGTGATGTAGGAAAAGACTTCCAAACAAAGATGCTGCTGAACTGTGTTGTAATCATCTAATCAAAGGTTTAAAACTAAAGTCTTTGCTGTGTCTGTCAGTACAGACACTGAGTAACAGCAGCTCAGTTACAGATCAAAGAGAAGAAGCAGAACTGAAGCCTCCTTCAGTGATTTATCACATGTAAATAACATTTTCACTGCATCTGTTTGTCTGAACAGAAAAAAGAAGATTAAACTTCAGTGGATCAAATCAAATCAGTGAATAAATGCTTACACTGACCTAAATGAGGTTATGTTCTTTGTAACCTGGCACATAGTCAGAGAACCGGGGTTATTATCATTTAGGTTACTAATTTAAGGAAAAACAGTTCTGTAAAGTGGAATTTAGTCAAAGGAAAAGTAAAATTAATTAAATCTGGCTGCTAAACAACTAAAAAAAGAAAAGATGAACTGTTGTTATCTTTCTATTTATTGTAATTATATATTGATTATTGATATCAGGTGAAGAAGTGGGAGCCACATCTGAGACTATTTCAAATGTAATCATTATAGTGGATAATACAGGGTTAATGTTGAAGATCCATCATCATCATCATCATCATCAAAGGTCATAATAATGTATCGAGTAGTTATAACTTTAACACCAGCAGATGAGGTGAAAAACTAGTATTTAAAGTCAATATTTTTCACTCTATAGTTTCTGCTGGTTTTAATGTTGTGACTGTTCAGACAAGTTCTGGTGAAAAAACATAAACTCTGCTCATCATCATCATCATCAACACTAAAAAAACTGAATCAGAAATAAAGAAACATGTTCAGTATTAACACACATGAAACTTTATTATCAAAGCAAGTTCTACATATGTTGCAGTAAATAAAGTGAGACCAAAGAAAAGAAGCTGCTCACAACAAAGAACTTTATAAAACTTTTTAATAAATTAATCAGCTCTGTCTGAGTCTCTAATTAGTGAATGAACAGAAGAAGAAAACTGAGTCTAATCACAAAGTGTTAGAAAGTAAAAGTTGATGAATCTTTAAACAGTTTGATGAGTTTCACTCTGCAGAACTGAACTGATCCAACAGTTTGTTCTAAATCAGGTTTTAAATATGTTTGTTAATGCTTTGTAACCTTAGACGTGATCTATCACAATGCAGTTCTTTAAACTTTACCCAGGCAGGTTCACAGTGGTTCACTCTGTGTCTCAGGTGGTCACAGTGACACGCATGAAAACCAGGGAGAACAACAACTCACAGGTGACACAAGTGATAGTGGGTCTTTGTTTTGTGGTGATTCTTCTTCTTTCTTTAACAAAGAGCAGCAGCAACAAGACAAAACAAAATTTTCCTCTGGGATTAAAAAATACTGAACAAATCTTGAATCTTAATGGCCATGATGTTGTTCAGAACGCACATGTGCTTTTATTCAAATTCAATACTCATTTAAAATTTTGCTTCATATCATACTTTTTTTAGAGTCGTCTGAAGTCTTGGTGCTTCAGAGCTTTTGTGGCTTTTGTGGCTGAGTGGTTACATGTCACACTATTATAGCATCTCCGGTTAAATCTGGCTCAAAATCTTTTGTTGCCTCTCTATCCCTCCAAAAAAACGTATTAAATTTAATCTGACACGTTGAAATCCTGTTTTAACTTGAACTGCAGACTGTCCTGACACAAACACAGGGCTCCCACTTCAACAGAAAACCTAAAGGGCTCCCAGTAATAAAATCAAGTCTTACCTTTGACTAAGTGATGAGGAGGATGGCTTCACAAAGAGCAAAGAGAAAAAAACATCATCATATTAACATAATCAGACTTGTTTTTAATGCAGGACATCCAGACATCACGAGGTGAACAACTGAAAAATGTCATCAACCAGGAAGAAAAAGTCCCTCTGCATCATTTACAGGAAGGTTAACCAGTTAATGCAAAGGTGCGTTATTGTTGTAGCAAACGTCACTCTTAACCACCAGAAGACTGAAAACCATCTTTGTATGGAAAATATCCTATGTGGCTCACGACCGCAATACAGCTTGCAGAGAACCTGTCTCAAAACAGAAAGCAGAATTTAAACATGCCCAATAAATTCCAGTTTAAAGCAATCAGGGAACAAAAGTATAGTTACTATGCATTATATTGGCATAATAATTGTCACTGCACAGTAAACAACAAAGCATAAAACCCTTACAACTTGCAAGCAAACAGATGTAGTCTGTGAAATAACAGGTGTAAGAATAATACAGCAGATAACAGAGACAAGATCTGACTGCACACAACAGGAGTCTTTTTGCTGTTATTTTCTTCCAATCATCAATGCTGATATAAACCTCATTGCATGTGCATGTACAACAATTTTATCCACCTCACTATTATTAAATCAGGCCATAATGGAATAATATAATTTGTCCTATAAGAGTGATCAAAATGATAACATGTCAGTACTGAAAACTCTCACATGGAAGGAATTTAACCATTTAGTAAACTTCCCCAGATAAAGTCTGGCTTGCGCTATTACTAAACTGTCATGGTCATATATTGTACTTGGAAATTGAAGCACAGACGGCACTTTTTAATTAAACACACCAGTTATTTTTAAGGCATTTAGTGAGAATAGAATAAGACCATACACACAACATAACATGCTGGCAAAGATAATGATTAGAGTCATTATCCTCATAAGGTCTCGACATACGTGATATACCCAAGTAAGATTATTCTCAACACTATAATTGGGCATTGATGGTTGCAGGATTACTTGCACTCTGGCCAGATTTAGAAACACTAACCATATGATAGATAACGTCAGCAGTACAAAGCCAAAATGTTCCCCTTAACCCATAGTAGTTAGTTGCATGTACTGTGTTGAGTCTTGTCAAATACACTTCATCTAACATCAACCCCAAATACAGAGACAATTTTCTTTGATCCTTTGGTCTGCAAAACCCCAAGGCCAGTGTTGTTGACAACCTTTGCAACAACCCTTGATAAGCTAGGAAAATATTCATTCATTCAAGGGGGGAAACCCCCTTCATTGTGTAAACAACATCCATTGTTAATTTAATGACTCAATTTCTCAAAATCTCATTTAACTCAAACATGTGCAAAACATTTCTGCAGCCCAAACAGGAAACCCCATATATGTGTACATGTAAGTGTGCCAACATCAGCACACATTCCTCCCTCGTCAACTCGGATCTCAGCCATGAGGACTATGACAAAACACCTGAAAAAGGTTTTAGGGTAAGGCTAACAGAATCTGTTATCGGATTCAGACACATGAATGTAATGAGAATTGAATCCTGCTGCTGCAGATTCTCTGCTTTATCTTCTTGCTAGAGTCGTGAGAGTGCTGTTGGACAAACAGAAAATGTTGACTCTTGTCTTAGAAGCTGCCTCTGAGGCTGTGTCCACTGCTGCAGTACCTAGGATGTAACCACATATGTTAGTATAAATTTCACACTTTACAACTTTTTGGTAATAGAATGCTTCACACTTTATCTCAGAGACTGATTTTCAACGACCTGGTGACACCAGTCAAGCAGTTCTGTGGTTCCCCCCTTTTCTGAGTTAAAACTACCACACAGCGCTGAGCTGAAAGATGAAAAATCCCTCTGACTATACAGGATCAAACAATGTCATACAAACCGCACAAAATCAGCTCAGACTGCCCCAATGTCAGTAAAATCAAGTGACTATCACTACCTCTCTGCAGCTGCTACAGCCTTCAGACAGAGTGGCAAGCCGGCTATAACAGTTTAGCTGACAACTGAGTCAGTTTTTCTTGATGTCTTTGAGCTAAAACAACCAAAATATGTCTTATCAACAAATTGCATTGAAAGCTTTGGGTCTATATGCAGTCTGAAGAACTAGTATCAAGTCAGTCAAGTCAAGGTCAAGTCATTTCGTCATGAGCTCTTAGGTTGTTTATCGTGCACAAGAGCTAAGAGGAATGCCTCTTGCTCAACCTTAACCAGAGTCTACTGTTTGTAATAGAGGTCATAGCAAAAGCCAAAATCTTTCTTAACTGAAGGAATCTAAACAAATTGTGTTTCTTTAACAATTTAGTAGATTTTACCACAATACAAATGTGACCTCTTCAAACCAGGACAACAATTTAGAGAGGCTAACCTTGTGACCTTGTCCTGCTAAATAAGTTAGCAGTGTGACTGTTTGCATGTTTTTACCTTTGTGGACCAGGTAATGTAGGAGGATGTAAACTTCCCAGTTTATTCAAGCCTGATGGAAGGCCCTAAAAGGGTTTGCTCTTATTTTTTTACTTCACTACTTACCAGTATTAACTGCAGGTTGCATTTGCCAAATCAACAACAGAATCTAGAGGTGCCTGAGAAAGAACATTGAGGGAAGATGATGCTCTGGACTGTGTAACATAGTGCCTGCAGGTCTTACACAAATCTTCAACAAGTAATTAATAGACAGATCCTCAATGAATAGCTGATAAACAACCTTTATTATCATCAACAAGTTCCTGTTATCATTTCATGCTGGAAAATAATGGACTCAACACTTTTTATTCTCAATTACTCCTCATTTTGTCCTTTTTTGTTAGCGAACATTATGATTCAGAAATAATCTGTAATCTGAATCTAACAGTTGTTAAGTAAACAGTTTTATCAGTGTAAATTGTATTTTATGTTGGATGCCTGCTGTGTTCATATGTCCATCAGTGTTTCACCTCTTCTCACCCTTTTCTTTGTGGGGGAGGAATCACAGAGACATTATTCTCTCCGGCTGTGGCCACAGGCTTTTATAACTGTTAAGAGAATCTAAGACAGCTAGAGCATCCGGCTTAACCCTTTTCTTTGAGCTCCTCTGGTTTATTTATGTCATGGTCATGTCCTCCTCTTGTCCTTTTGTGTCATTCTTTCCTTGTATTTTCAGTTCCTCCCTCACCTTAGTCACGCCCCTCTCTCCACTCTCACTCCTTGATTGCCCTCAGCTGCACTTCATTTCCAATCAGTCCTCACTATTTAAGCCCCTGCACTCTACACTTCCCTTTGTCAGTTCATCCTGTTATCCTGCCATACTACCAGCCATACTACCAGCCATACTACCAGCCATACTACCAGCCATACTACCAGCCATACTACCAGCCATACTACCAGCCAT
>JAUMHL010026440.1:0-18588 GCA_032362345.1 Sandelia bainsii | reverse complement strand
TGTAAAGTGCCTTGAGATGACTTATGTTGTGATTTGGTGCTATATAAATAAAGTTGAATTGAATTGAATTGAATTGACTTCATATCTGAGCCACAGTTGGGAGTTGGTAAAATGAAACTCTGGATGGATGGTTAAATCACTGTCATATTGCAGTATAACAAGAGCTTTTTTCACCCACCTGTAGCTGCAGAACAGCAAGATGAAAACGAGGACAATTAGAAGACAGACACACATCGATCGTTTGAATGGCTGTGGTTGCGTTGGCTGCTGATGATTGTGGGCCATCACAAAAATGTCGTCTCAATTGTCCTGGTTTCAGCACAGATGCTGTATGTCTCACTGATGCAGGTGGAGAAACCTGGACAAGTAGAAACAAGTGAGTAATTTGCATCTGGTCTCTTAGACATATTGAAAGAAAATGGTCTCTAGTTTTCATTTCATCACACAATAGAATAGTGATGGACAGAACAAACCCAGAATGGTTTGTCAGAGCTTCCCAATTAATACTGTATTTCTCTTGGATTTGTGACCACACTGTCAAAAATATAAGACCACCACTGACCTGCAAACCAACGTGACCTCCAGCTGCACCTCTCAACCTCATCATGAACACAAACTGAGGGTTTTATTCATGCATCAGATTTAATATGTTTGATTAAAACTCATATTGAGGGTGGTAGCACAGAGACAGGAAACAGCAATACAAATGTGATTTTTGCTAAGTCTGAGAAGAGTAAGAACCAGTTCAGAAGTAAAATACTCTATGCATATAAAGCTAGAATTACAGCATTGCACTTGTTTGCCTCTGTTAATCAGTGACGTAGTTTACACACGTCTGTCCAGACTCATATTCTAACAAGTTTAAGCAGGAGTACAAGGAAATGTTTGTTCCAGATGTAATCAAATTCCTTCCAGGTGTTTCTGAGATATAGGACTGATGAGAATGGATCATACCCCCAAAATAGAATCATTTCATCATTGACCCTAAGTGACAATTTGCGACAAATTTAAAGGAATTCTCTCACCGTTCACATGAATTGAATGCACGGATAACCTGAACACACAATACCTGCAGCCCTGGAGGAGCCAACAAAACAACAAAGGTTTGCTTACTAAAGAAAATAAAAGTGAAAGTGAAAATAGAAGTGAAAATGAAGGAGCAGTTTAACCAGCTTAATTTTGCTGTGTAATGATCATTCTGCTGACTGACAGCAAACTCAGAGCTGTTGTCTTCTGCTTGAACTGGACTGTCTGCTGCTAGATGCACCATATTGATTTAAAGCGAGTCAGCAGTCAACTGACGCTGTGCAGGTGTTTACTGCTGATAAAGATGAAAATGAACTGACTGTGGACGGAAACAGAGGTGATGGAGTGAACCTACCTCCTTTACGCGCTGTCTCCTGCGCTCCCTGTTGTTTCACACTGAGTTAGCGGCAGAGTATCGTATCATTACCACCTGTCTGACCCCGAGGAAGGCAGCCAGGTGACGGGGACGTGTGCTGAAGCTGCTCCGCAGGGTGCTGAATTTGTGTGCGGTGGTTGTTGTGATAGGGAAGTCCAAGGGAGAGGGACAGGGGCTTGTGCGGTCTCTTACACTGTAGTTGGGCACAGTCAGGTTACGGTTTTAATGGAAATGTGATGCTATAAACCAGTAAAACCAGTAAAAACTTGTCCTCAGAAGCTGCGTGACTGTCCTTCTTTCACAACTTTCAAGTCAGAATTAAAAACATTTCTTTTCACTTATCACTTTTCCACCTTTTTCCTGTTTAATTTTTTTAGTTTTTTTTGCAAAGTGTAAAGCGGCCTTGAGATTATATAAAGGGCTATACAAATGTAAATTATTATTATTATTATTATTAATAATAAAAAGTGTTTTTAAAAAAAGGTCCTGCCAGGGGCGATTCTAGGATCAGACCTTAAGGGGTCCTCAGCCCCAGATTAGAATGTGACAATCATATTGTGCCTTGTTGTGTTCAACACACCTGCTAAACTGCTCATGTTACTCAATAACAATTACTACATTTAGATTTTTCTATATACACATGATATTTTAATGAATCATTAAATCATCCCTTACAAAAAAGAAGTATACTTTAAGTTCATATTATTAAGTATACTTAAGTATACTTCAAGTATATTTCCCAAGTATACTTCACCTAATAAGCATACTTGTGTTAATGTACTTCTAGTATACTCAAAAGAAGTATACTATTTCAATACTTCTTGGGACTAAATTGGCCCACTTTAGCTTATTTTTAGTATATTTAAAGTATACTTTTATAAACTTTTATATATACTTTTTGTTTACTATGAATGTACTAGTATACTTTTCAGTTTATAAGAGTATACTTACAATATACTCTGTTTTGTATACCTAGTACAAATACTAAACTTACAAGTCTACTGTTAGTGTACTTATAGCATACGTTTAACCCACTTTTGAGTAGATCATAATTACTAGAATATAGTTGAAATGTGTATTTTATTTTCACATGTAACAGATACTTCTCAAGTCTCCAGACAGTTGTGTCACAGTCATAACTATCAGTGGTTAATTTGCAGAAACTATGTTTATAGTTAATCTGCCAGAAATATTCCTTCAGTAAAAAAGTAAGTAATTGAGAGGAAAGGCCCACAGACTGCTGTAAGACTTACTTAAAATATGTGAGTGCCCTTTACTTATATCTCATTATCCTGTTGATTTAACTAACATAATGTGAGTTACGGTAAATAATAATTTACAATTGTATATTTACAATTAATGCCAAACGGAGACTTATAACCTTAAAATTGTGTATACTCTTTCAGTGGTAGCAAAAGCATTAAAACATTTTTAAGAACATTTACAATATCATTATAAGGTAACATCGTCATGGAGGGTATTGAAAACCTGCCTCAAGCAGGTTGTTTTGAAGTGGAGAGTGACCCTAAATTTTTGCAGTACCAGGGAAGGAAGGCTTCTAATTGAATTGAATCTTGTTCACTAATCAGTCTTTGTTGTGCTTACTTAGTTTTTCTAGTAAAGTGAATGTTCTAGTTACGTGAAACTAACAAGGTTAACTTTAGCTGCGAACACTTAGTTAATTTATGAGTACCTGACATCCACAAGTTATTACAACTTAACATAATACAACAAAGGTTTTAGTAAACATTACAAGTAGATATTAAGTAAACATAACTTGAAACTATTTGTTGTATATACTTAGTTTGTATTTACTCAAGAACAACTTGTCCAAATTTACAGTGTACTACTGTGATGAATACAGAATAGCTCAGGAGTACTTATGAAAACTATTATCACTTACAGTCCATTGCTCCAGAAATGCAACCTGAAACTCACTTATGCAATGAGGATGCCATACATCAGTTCTGTGCAGAAGCACCACAGAGTTCTCTGGACACAAGCTCATGTCAGATGGACCATAGAAAGATGTTCTGTGGGCAGAGAGTCCACATTTCACCTTGTTTTTGAGAAAACCAGACATTGGATTCTCTGTGCCAAAGACAAAAAAGACCATCCAGGCTTTTATCAGGGAAAGATGCAAAAGCTGCATCTGTGATGTTATGGGGGTGCATTAGTGCTCACAACATGGCTGACTTGATATTCAAGAAATACAATCAACACATATGTGTATATTTGGATTTTAGAGAGACATATGCTGCTACTAAGAAAATGTCTTTTTTTGGGAAGTCAAGGATATTTCAGCAGGACCCTAGCTGAGATTAAATATGAGATTTTTTCTTTGGCACTCTCCAGAATCCAGGCAACAATTGTTATGTTCAGTCTCTCCTAACTGAGCTGCAGAAGCTTTTAACTATTTCAGAGGAATCACAGGTATGTTTGTACCCTCACTCACTAGTCCCCTTCTTGCACAGTGGCTCAGTGTTTGAGGCATATTTACGCATGTGCCATATTACTTCGATTAATGATGGATTTAACCAGGGAATATTCAGTGAATTGGAAATGTTCTTGCATCCATCCCTTCTTATGCTTTTCAATAACCTTTTTTGCAGAGTGTGTCTGGCGTATGAGGAGTGTTGTTTTGTCATCATGGTGTCGTTGTTGACCAAGATACTGATTCACCAGTAACTCGTTCCCCAAACAGGTGTATTTATAGTACAATCACTTGAGACACATTCACTGCACTCAGGTGTCCTCCATTTAACTAATAATGTGACTTCTCAAACTACATGGCTGCACCATGGTAATTACTTAATTTCTGTATTACTTTTTTTTTTTATTATTAATTTCTATTACTTTGTAGACATTTGTTGTCACTTTGACATGAAAGTTTTTTTTTTCAGTTGATCAGTATAAAAAAGCTAAATTAAATCATGATTTAAGTTGACTCTGATCCTAATAAGGTAAAAAAATTTTGTATACTGTGTAGTTTTGCCCTCAACAACTCATCATTTTTTTGTTTTTCAGTTTTCTGACACATCTGGGAATCGCAAACTTTTGTTGTGGCAAAAATCATTGAACAATAAAATTAAAAAAATAAAACAGTCCAACCTGAAATGTGAGACATGAAAGTGCGCAACACTGACAAGTTAGATCTGGAACAACCATCACCTAGATGATTGAGAATCTCCAGTATCACAATACAATAATGTATCACAATACATAAAGTTACATAGTTGGCATTTCTACAAAAACATTTTCAGTATTACTAATATACAGTTTGTCCAAAATGTGCCCGTCCCTCACCTTATTAAAACATTTCTAGACCTGGAACAGGATGAGAGGATCCAAACTCAGACACAAAGACAGGCAGGTAGATTCAGTGAAGAGGTAACATGCAACAGGATATAATGAACAGACTTACTGATGTACAAGGCCCCTAAATTCTGAAACTCCAGGCTGTCAATGACAGGCAAGGATAAACAGGAGGTGAAGTCAGTGAGCAGCCAGTGGTCACTAACAAGCAGGTAGGTAATCCGAGCAAACAGCTAAAGGCAAATGCAGACAGAGCAGACAGAGCCCCAAAACAAGCAGAAGATCCAAAACGGCCAGGCAGGAACAGGTAACAGACTGGTTTGTGTAAATCCGCAGAGAATCTAAAGACCTTTATGACCTGTGAAATGACAGGGGAAGAAGCTGGTTTACACAGCTTATGGTGAGTAAATAGGGGAAAATAGGAAACAGGTATAAAGGTAGGTTGGACAGGTTTGGTCAGAAATAGAAAACACACAAATTAAATAAATGAACAGGTGTGCATGTGGATCTGGGAGGGTAGAGACGAGAAGGACAAAGAAAAAACACTCATCACACACACTTATCTTTCTGTTGATCCTACACTGTCTTTCACCAAGGCACACTACATGAATTTCCAACATGTCCTCTAACATGTCCTGATCTGGGCATTACAATACTGATCTTAAAATAGATGCAGGTTATAAAATAGATTTTGGTTTTCCTCTCTTTTTCTCCCCGATTTTACTGTCCTTACCTCGTGCAGCTGACAGCTGAAGTTCTTCTCTCGTTCATGTTTTATCTCTCTCTGAAGTGCCTTACACTATGGCTTTCCTTATACCTGGAGACTACAGCCGCAAATCAGACATCTGTATTTAGACTTACAGCCCTGGTACAGCAGAATCTAGTTTTACTCATTCTCAACAGTGAATTAACTGATAGCTGTACTGGAAAATCATAAAGCTTAAACCAATGATGCCATGAGGACAGACAAGGTAAACAAGGTGTAGTCTTTCTGTGAATCACCTGAGGGACAGACCAAATGAGGTAAGTTTGTCATGGCTACACCTGTGCTTGTTTTGATAGAGCTAAAATGAAGTGAACTAGAACGAAAAACACAGGAACTGAGGACAGAGCAGCAACATAGAAGATGCTGGTTTATGGGTTTCAAAAGAAGTGTGATTTTTTTATACTCCTTAAAATAAAAAAAGAGAATAAAAACGATTAATAGCAATGTGCTTGAAACTCGCTACTTGTAATGCTGGTATTTGAATATTAAAAGCTAAACTTAAAGTAAAAGCTTAACTGAGGAGATAATAATAAGTAAGGTATTAAGACCACTTATACTCTATCATGTCTCAGATTTACTCATGCAAATCAAATAGCAACGATTTGGGCAACAGATGGCGCCATTTTATTACTAAACCATTGTCCACCCAACTGTTGTTGGGTAATGGTTCAGTGCAGAGAGCGTTGTTATGCTGTGTCCGAAAAGAGGTCAAGAAATTGCTCTGAACAGAAAAAAAACACAAATCACATCTAATAACATTTAACACTACTGCAGGAGTTGATATAGTCCAGGGCCCAGGTGCATGTAACACTGGTCACTTTTTTAGACAGCAGAGGATAAATTAGTGGTTCCCAAACTGTTTAAAACCTTCAACAATGACTGCAATTAATATAATAATTTTATATTATACATAATGTTATATTATATATGCAGGCATTTTAATTGGCCATATGAATATGGTGTTGATGTGTGTAGAGAACACAACTTGCAGGTCTGATGCCAGTGACAGGTGGTTTCTTGTCTTATGTGGAATATGAATATGCAAAACCACATGTGATGTTTTCTTGGACATTGCTAATGCTACCATGCTAACGTTTTAATAGACAACATCAGCTGCTTGTTGAAGACACATATGTAGCTAGAGCTGAAGAACTGACATGTTTGCTCGGATGGTCACTGTTTTTAACTGTGTGAGATTTATAAACTTACAATAAAATAATAAATGATAATATTCCAGCACCATTGGACTGTTCCTGGCCGCTTGGTGCCTCTACACTCACTTGGGGATCACTCATTCATACCATAAATGTTGACTGTCCTCCAGTGGTCACACTGTGGGACTGCAGTACTATAATGAACTGTAGAACCACAGATCACTTCATGAGAAATATCTATGGGGTGTCATTGGTTAACATGTGTCATAAGTTCACCTGTGAGCAACCTAAGTACGAGTCAAGTCTAAGTTGCAAACTCGAGTCCCCATCTTTGGTTTGTAGGTGTTTTTGTCTTGACACCAGGTCACTGATGTCCTCCTTACTGTCACTACATCACAGTGATGTAGTGTTTCTTCTTTTCTGAATCCTTCTACACATGGTGAATGTAAAATGCTACACGTTTTTTTTATTTATTTTTTTTATTTAGCATTTGATGGTTATTGTAATGGGCTAACCTTAAAATGGAATCAAAGCTAGTTTCTACTTTTCACAGCAAAGCCCAAATAAGTAACTACACTTTAGAAACCGATCCCAAAATCCGTGACTGACGATATTTGCAAGCAACTTTTTTTTTAGGGCTCGCAGATGCACCCCCTCCAGCAAGTGGCACCCTAGGCGACCGCCTAGTTCACCTATGCCAAGAGTCAGCCCTGCATAGATGTACTGTGTTCATAGATGTACAGTACTGGCCAGATATCACAGATATATAGTTTTCATTTTTGTAAAGCAGAAGTCATTTCCTAAAGCAGCTGACCACAGTAGACTTTAACAAACAATACTCAAACAGGTGGTAACTAGGGTGGCTCTGAGAGCTCGACACACTGCAACTTATGAAAACAAATGTGCACCATGTGCACACCATAAATACATAATCTTTTACAGCTTTAGCGGTATGCTTATAAATTTGTGCTACTACTAGCATTAGCTTGTGGTTAGAATTTAATTTTTTAATCAATCGAAATCATGTTTTATTAAATTTGAAATGTAAATTACATATAACATTTTAAGACAGCTATTTTTTGTGCTGTTGTGTGTCTACATTGTCACACATTGTAGTTTGTGTGGGTAGGATTTTATGGTTGTAAATTTAACTGATGCATTTGTGCTACTCAGTGTGGGTACAGTTTTCTGAATAAGCAATTAAGTGATTAAAATGTAGGTAGCAAAAAATTGATTGCTTTAACTATCATTCTGCATTACAGTAAGAAAATCTAATAAGATAGGACAAATCACTGGAACACCTCACCTGCATTGACTGCTGCATGCATGCTGCACTGTGGTGTATGGACACAGATTGCAACACCACTTACTTACACTTACTTACAGAGGTGACTTCTACCGACAGAGACATGCGTGTGAAAGGCAATCTGGCAGCGTTGAGCACTGGAAGAGCAGCTTAGAAAGGAAAGAGAACAGGTGAAAACAATTAGTTCCAAAGGATTCTTTGTGTAGCTTTAGATGGAAATACCTGTTTGAGGTACTAGGACCTGCATTAATTAAGTAACTCCCTAATGGCCAGGGAAATAAAGAGAACTTCACACATCCACTGTGAAGGGACAGTTAACAACCAATTTGAATGTACAGACTGAAGAAGCTACTTGGATGAGTAGTGAAACATTTAAACCTAAAGATTGTGAAGCCCAATTGCCATGGCTAAATGTCCAGATAACCTTACCAGCATGAATGAGAATCTTCACAGAGCAACGCACCTGTTAGCAGCAAACCAGAGAATGCAAGTTTATGGATTTCAAAAGATCACTATCACTCATTGTGATTGTATCAATCCATATGCTTCTATCCACTGGCCAGCAGTTATACAGTTGCAGTCAATATTATTCAACCTCCATTGCAAATTTTGGGAAATATTACAAACTCATCTGTTTGCAATGAACAAATTAAACAATGTATATATACATATATACATATATAATAGTATTATAATAGTCTCACACATAGACAATAAGTTTTGTTTTCTTGTCATCACGTTTATCCTTGTTTTCTCATTATGTTGTCCTCTGGTACTGCCCTTCTCCCCTCTCTGCTTCTGCTGTCTTGGCACTGCTCATTATGCCCTGCTCACCTGCAGCCATTTACCTGATCTGCGCCTGCATTTAAGTCATATGTGCCAGCCGCACCTTTGTCAATTTTCATTGCTCCAGGCACATATCTGTCTGTTGCCAAGCTTATGTTCTGGTTTGGTGATTTTTGAGTCATGGTTTGTTAGTCTGTTCCATAATTGACTCAAGTTTTGTTTACTTACCGCTGTGCCCTGTTCAGTGTTGCCCTTTTTGTTTAGAGATTTTGTTACCTACAAAGTTGTCCCAAAAAAATGTGGTGCAGTGGCAACTGGACTTGTTACTAAAACAGTCTAACTTTTGAAAAATGCATATAAAAAAAAGTCAATCATTGTTTAATAAATGCTGACTCAAGTTGTCGTAACCTGCACCTTTACACGTTTGCCAAGAAGAACCAGATCAGAGTGATGTCATTCTTCTTAAAACATATTCCTGAACTTACATTGCAAAGATGCTGCTCATCAAAACACATGTACACATTTAATGTAAGTGTAAAATGTATTTATTAAAAATAGAATAAATATTATTGATCATTTACAGCAGGATTTGCTTTACATAGGCACAAAATAATAACACAAAAATAATTCAATAAATATCTAAAAATGCAGTAAAAGATTCCTGTTTATCTTCTGTAATTTCTTCATGTTTCACTCATTTTATCAGATGTTCTAATATGACAACATACTGTTTATTTTAATCTGCAGACATTTGCAGACCCGCTGAAAGTGAATGAATCAACCAACCACCCATGAAAACGATGCACACAGGATAGAACAAATAACACCCCACCCCTCCAAAAAAATCTAATCAAATAAAAAATCTGTCAAATTATAGACACAGAACAGCTGCATAACAAAGTTTATGGTTTATTATAATTTTCCTTCATTTACACATATCATTATTAGAATAATCTAAGATTAGAAGAAATTCCCTTGTTACACCTGACCAAAAAAAAGGAAAAAACTTTATTTCCTTGTGGTGCTAAGATCCACGTCTATTGTTTTTAACTGAACACTTTAACAGTTAGTGCGGCTCAGTGGTGACTCAGTTGGTCAAGCAGTCATCTATGTGATGACATGATGGAAAAATGAAAATGTCATGTCATGTGTTTCTACACACCAACAGTCTTTGTTCAGTTGCTGGTGCAACCAGGAAGACAATCAATACACACCCACACAGATCAGAAGAGGAAGGTGACTCAGCTATCTGATAAATTAACTGATTTCTAATTACATTTATTTTCTTTTAACCTTCCTTTGTGTTATTAAGTATGTTACTCACTCACTTAATGAATCTTTTCCCTGAGTTGAAAAGACTAAGCACACACACACACACACACACACACACACTCTAGTGTGTGCCGTCCTCTGGTAAAAGTCCACTCTCTCTGAGCACAGTGTTGACAGCTGGTACGAGTCCGTTGCTGTAGCTCAGCAGTCTGCCGTCATAAATCAGCTGCTCTGGTGTCAACTTGGTTTGTTTGGCAGCTCTGTTCAGACAGAAAGCAGCAACGTTACAGTCAGTGTGTGTCACCAGCCTGATGTGCCTGTTTGATAAATTCATCAATATGCTTCAAGTCTTATCTCACATTAATTTGAATTATTTTGTTGCAGGTACCTGAACCAGTGATGTTCATGATATAAAAATGCAGCCACACATAATACACCACAATCAGTTTACCGTGTGTGGTACATCCGTGCTATATTCCTGTCAACCCAGGAGCGGCCGTTCTGTGATTTCAGCAGTCCGTGAACAGTCGGGGAGAACACAGCTCGGGGGTTGACAATGATCTTGAAGTTGGTGTAATGAGTCTCTGCAATGATGGGTTCACTGTACAGGTGAGCCAAGATGTTCACCCCGGACACATTCTGCCAGCTGGAGCTCTGCGGGGGCAGAGTTTGTGGGCTGGGAGGAGGCTTTGTGACGGTGTTGGGGAACACGTTATTCTCAAACATGTAACACCTGTCAGCTCCATATTTCTTCTCCAGTATCGGCAGCAGCTCTAACCAGCTGGTGTATTAAAAAAATAACCAAAAACATTTTTGAATCTTTTTTCAACACAGTGCATTTAAATTTACAGTAAACCTAACATATAAAATATGAATAAATGTATCATGTTGCACCATAACACATCATAATGAAGCTGAAACATGTTTTATTTAAATGAACAAAAAAATACTTGCTGTGAAATATAAAATTGTTTTAATAAAAACATGTAACATCTAAAATGTCCTAAAATCCTACCTGCTGACTGACTGGGGCAGTATGAGCTCATCAATGTCGTGCAGGGCCACGTATCTGGACTGGTACATGTATCTGTAGACACAGTCATTGAGAGCAGGGATCTGGCCAAAGTAATGCAGATCACCAGGGTCTAGAAAAGGCGTAAAGCTCCGTGATACATTCAGATATCTGGACCAAGACCAAGGAATCACCTCTACCAAACCTGAGAAGGAGACATTGGAGAAACATTAGCAGCCACATGGTTTATTTTAGCATATTTTTTACATTGTCTGCATTTTGTATTACATGAGATATAATCTTTAAGGATTATAACTTTAAACTATCACTTATAAATGTTTGCTACATCACAATAAGATATATATGAGTGCATAAGTGCATTGTTAAAGACTATTGTAGCAATGAACCTATAAATCAATATATATAAATAAATTTGGTCTTGAGTGTTAATTGTATTTTGAGCAGCAAGAGTCAGCAGTTTCCATTAAACACACTCTGATAAACTCCCAGTACAGACAGCACGGCAGGGGATTTATGAATATTTGATACTGCAGCTTTTGGTTGTCATCGCTCACATGGTCTTAAAAGTTAATAATGAGAACATTATCAATGGTGGTTGTGCGAGCGACACAGTGAATGGAGAGAGGGAGTGACGTTAGTGAGAATTAAGGAGTAAATATTAGGGCGGAGGTTACTTGGTAATATGCAAAATAATCGACAAAGAAAAAAAGTTATGGTAGAATTTGTAGCCCTATCCCATTAAAATGTAATATCCCATCAAAAGTTAAATGCTCCTGCATTATGCGTGTGTGTTTATAAGGAACAATATGCGGTTTTCCTTCTTTCTTCATTTTGGTGACAGTAACACTGCTGCTTGTAATAAATGGGAAAATATGCAGGAATGGCTATACTGAGATATAGTGTGATTTTGGCTTCTAATATCCAAGGAACCCACCCTAATTTCTGTAGGCCCACCTACACTATGATTTCTGGCTCCGCTAGTGAATGATACAAAGGTGGTATGTGAAAAATAGATGATCAAATGTTACTTCCAGTGTATTTACCTGTACTGCCAGTGCACAAATTCCAAGTATGAAAACACAATACTCCTACCTTTTTGACTGTAGTAGTTCAGTATGCGCCGTACATCGGGGCTGCAGTTGGTGAGATAGATTCCAACTCTGTTCACACCCAGTAACTTCAGCATTTCCAAACTTTGGACCAGCTATAAGTCAAGATAGATATTAAGAACTGAAAAGAAGAAAATCCTGAAGGTAATGCATCATGGTTATTCTGCTGCACATTATTTCTCTGCCTGTTCGCTGTTATTTCACATCTGCCCGCTCCCTGAGTCTTGCAGTAATGTCTTTTGCACACTTATTATAAACATTTGCTATTTTTCCCATCTACACTCACAAACTCATAATAAAAGCAAAAACATAATTCTAGATTTTCTTTTGCGAACTTATTAAAAAGAAAAAACAAAAATAGAAAAATATTCAGACTCTTCATTTAGTACTGTGTAGAAAGTCCTTTGGCAGCAATTACTGCTTTGAGTCTTCTTCTCACACCTGGATTTGGACAGTTTATCTTATTCTTCCTGACAGATCCTTTGGATGGGAAGCATCTGTAAACTGTCATCTTTAGACCTCTCCAAATGTTCTTTGGCCGTGACACTCAAGGACAGTAAAGCACTTGTCCCAAAGCCACTCCAGCAACTCTCTGTATTTAGCTTTATTCCTCCCTCCCTCAATTCAGATTGATGCAATGTTCCTGAGAATGTTGTCCTTCTGCCAGGTTTGACTATTTCTGCATATGATGTTTGAAGCTGAAGAAATGCTTATAGAGTAGGTCAATGCTACATCTTGACTACTTCCACAACACAATTGATGCTCACAGGTTATGGCAGGGCATTCAGGCTGTCACTCAGTACAAGCCTGCACCAAGCAGCAGTGACAGTGACACCTCACTCCCTGAGAAACAGAACGTGTTCTATGCACGGTTTGATGCAATAAACAAAGAGCCTGTGAGGAAAGCCACACCTCCCACCACCGACCAAGTCATCTGTCTGCCTACAGCCGACGCGAGGAGAGCTTTAACAAAAGTCAACCCGCAAAAGGCTGCTCGACCAGGCAACATTCCAGGTTGCGTGCTCAAAGACTATGCTGATCAACTGGCAAAGGTCTTCACAGACACCTTCAACACATCACTGAGCCAGATGATCACCCCAACATGCTTTAAGTCTACCACCATCATCCCAGTGCCAAAGAAATCTTCAGTAACTTGCTTGAATGACTACCGCCCCATTGCACTGACCAGGCGGGGGGTGGCCAGGCGGAGACCATTGCTATCTTTGGGGTGGCACAGAAACAGAGGTCTAGGTTCAGAGTTTTGTGTCATATTGTAGGACAAATAGTCGCTATTTTGGTAAATGATAGCGTGTGTATCATTCTTTTCCACAGTACTGTACTTGTTTGACAAAAACAGAGATGGACACAACACAACACAACAGTATCACTTATACGACACAGCAGCAATTACAAAACACTTAACATGTTTCTCCACAGTACTTCACCTCATGCACTTAACATACACTACCACCACATATACACATGACACAGACTTAGTCACATTCAGCATGGTCTGCGGTTGAGAAACTTAATAACTGAGGGGATCAGGGTTTTTCCAAAGCGGGCCCTCCTGCACCTCCTGTACCTGCACCCAGAGGGTAAACATGACTCACTTTTGACTGCTTGTTGTACACAAGTTACATTCTAAACTTCTTTTATAATCAGCATTTCCTTTTTAACAAAACCTTTAATAAAACCTTTGAAACACCATTTAGAGTTAATGTATTTTATTAGTTATAAAGATTTTTATAAAAGATTTACACTAAATACTTATTTGTGATTTGTCATTTAAAAGTATTTTACTCAATATATCCAGACAATATGTTTGTAAGGGCATGAATGTGAGTCATAAAGCTGGTGGTCCACACTGTTCTGAGACAGGAGTTCAAATAATCCCAGTGACACATTTCATTGTTATAAACTAATCCACTTGTATTAGTTTTCATATTAACATTTAAGATTTTCATGGTTAATAAAAACGTATTGGGCTGTTAATTGCTTACTGAAATCAAGTCAAGTTGCTATTCTTTCACTTTAAAAGTGTTCAATTGGCAAAACAGTGGGAGGCTTTTATTGTGAAGCAGCCACAGGAAATGTTAGCATCAAGTGCTAAATGTCAGTGTTGCTAGCTTAGAGACTGTCGCTTTATTTTGGGAGTTTTCACCCCTTTAGCGGTGCTTTTTCAAAAAAGCGGCTAGCGACAAATCTAGCAACGTTTCTGGTCTTATTCGAGACTTATTGAGACTCTGACCTGAAAGCACGGATCGTTCACACTCTTCTCAACGAGCAGCGGGGGCTACCGCCGGCCCCTCCCCGTCCCAAAGAGCTCACAGGCGGCTCAGTCTTCAAGCAGCAGTCCGAGAACACAAATACTTTTACGGCAGCGCAGTTTGAATCATCACAAGGACAAAGTTAATAGTTAGGAGAAGAAATCAACACAGTGACATTATTTAAGAGAACAGCTCATCCAGTTTGTTTTATTTCCCAACAAACACGAACAGTTTGTCTCCTTTGTGAATTAACTGAGCTTCACATTGAGGTCATGGAGGCAACGACCAGCTTCTCTAAGACTTAACGGAGCAGCGTTGTTTGAAAAACCGACACCGTCACTTGAAAACATTTACCTTTGTTCTACTGGCATTTTATCAATCTCCAAAGATCTTTCTACTGATCTGCCACAAAAACAAAAACAGTGCGGCTCGAAAAACGGGTGTTGTGTGGGGTGGCCGAACCTTTGTGAATGGTGGCCGCGGCCACCCCTGGCTCCGCCACTTCAGCCACAACAATGAATCAGTGTACCAAGATGAGGAACTGTAAAGAGCACCAAGTTTCTGGGAGTTCACATCTCAGATTACCTCACTTGGACCACCAGCACCACCTCCATCATCAAAAAGCTCAGCAGTGTCTTCACTTCCTAAGGCGTTTGAAGTGGGCCAGTCTCCCCGACCCCATCCTCACTGTATTCTACAGGGACAGCATACAGAGCGTCGTGACCAGCTGCATCTCCGTGTGGTTCTGCAGTGCCAGTGCTGCTGACAGGAAAAGCCTGCAGCCTAACATTCACGTGTGTGTCCATTCAAGTTCTAGACACAGCAAAAAAAGTGTGTAAAAAAGAATACTGTTTGGCGTGACTGTATAAGCCAGCTCATTTCCTCTTAGCCACTGTCAGACTGTGTGCCTCTATAGCGTTCCAACATTCTTGTTTTTTTTTTTACCTTGCTTTTACCTTCCTTTACTCAATCATTGCCTGATTTTCGACCAAGCTCTTCATTGCCTTCTCTCTTTACACTATTTACATGAAAAAAAAAGATAAACTGCAACTTAAGCTGAACCTCTTTCCCTCACAAGTCATGCTTTTTTTTATGCTTGCATATTTGATAATATACATAATAAAAAAATACTTAGATTGTGATTCTGAATTGAACCATGACTAATTGTACAATCTGTGTCATGTGGTTTTACCTGTAGCACATTGGTGAAATCAAACATGGTGGAGAGGCAGACAGTGAAATTGTTGGAAAATGATCCATTTCCAGTCTTCTGATTCTTAACCTCTATAAACTCATGAAGTTCATCTACGAGGCCACAGAAAAGAACAACAAAAACATTTTGACAATCAGTTTAGAACTGTAGAGTGGCTTTTTGTACACTCTTGTGGTTGGTTACCTTTACTCCAACATACACTATGGCCAAACAGCTAAAACTTTGTGACCATAAAACGTTCCTTCAAATTCTTTTCCTTTGTCCATGTGCAGCTGCAAGCTTTAGTCAAGCTTTGAGGTATCAGTTTTGGCTTTTTTTTGACTTTCTTGGACAGCAGCCTTTCAGTACATGGCAATATAAAACTAGCATGACTGTAGATAGAGACACTGGTGTTCTGGCAGCTTCTGGTTCACAGAAGGCTTCAGTGGTCCGTGGATCATTCATGAACATCCAAACTAATTTCCTCTCATGTGAGGGTGACATTTTGGTGCTTCTTTCAGACCTTAAGAGGCTTTTGGCGTAGCAAATTAAATGACGGTTTGGAACTTTCAGCACCACTTCATTAATAACATAAATGGGTGTAGTGATACTCCTCCCGCTATTCTGGAGTTAAATCTGAACCAGGTAGTGCCAATTTATCTGGTAGATGTTGATACATTTCCCAAAAAAATATAATAAAAAGTAAACAGGATTATCTGTCACCATCAATATCTGTCTAAAGTCTTACAGCAGTTCATCCAATAGTTTAAGATATTTCATGACTGGTAGCGCAACTAAAAACCTGACATGCACACCTGTTTAGTACCTTCTGACGTTGCTGCAGAGATCACAGTGATGTGAGATGTGTTCTCACAGCCTGGGGGGAGAGGACACATGATGTCTGCTGTCCCATAAGCAAAGTCAAAGTGATTGGAGTGGACGTCGCTGACACCTTTAAAAATGCGCAGTTGGTCCTGGCAACAAAGAAGGCAACGGTAGTCTACTGCCTCTTTCCTCAGCACCACAGCAATAACACGAATCTGACAAAAGAAGAAGACGAGAGTAAAAGGTGAGCTTAAAACTTAAACTTGGCTCTTTTTTAATGGAGGCTTTTATTGATATTAAGTAAGTTATATACATCATGATTCTATAAAATGTTGGGATATGTCCAGCACCAGTGTTTTCAAATGATCTAACTAACTAACTGACAGAACAAAACTACCATCCAAGATTGTCCACAAGTTTTATATTTACAACTGTGGTGAAATGAACTTTTTAAAATGTATATCTTTTTCAGTAAAATTTTGAAAAGTGCTTTACTGTCAGGCATTTGTCCTAGCTGTAATTAAACCCACTTGTACTGTGGACATGTTGCATGTTGCAGGTAGTGAAACTCATCATTGTTAATGATCTGCTTGCTTTACTGACCTCCTTTTTTCCTGTACGGTGTTCTTGATAAGCTGATATCAGTAGTGTCTTCGTACCATTGGCTGCCACGAGAGATAATTCTTGACCCTGAGGAACTGCAAAAGTGAAAAATGTTAAACCGACTTGGTGTCTACTGGACATAATGGAGAGCTTCTATCAACAAAAGTTATGGAGCTGCACACATTTTGACTCACTGTAAAGTAGCACTAAGTAGAAAACAAATGTTGGTCAGACTGACCTGGTTTTGGCTGATATTTCTATCAAAAGTAATATTATTGTCACAATGTTAACTGGTGACATCAGGGAACACTGTAACTGTATATCAGTGAAAGAAGTTAGGACTGGTTGGAAACAAACCAAAGAAAGAGAGAGAAAACTAAGGCAAACTGTGAAATGGATACTTCAAAAGTCTAATGTAAACATACACTGTGACATTACTTTAGTCGTGTACACAGTTAATGTGCAAAGAAGGACTATCTGTAACATTTCTGGTGACCTCCACATTCTGATGTCCAAATTAAATGATTTAGCTAAGTTTAAACAAAGACAATGAATGTGGAAGATAATGAATAATGTCATAGTAAATTAAAATCATATAAAATCAAAACAGTAAGAGGAAGGATAGGTATGAGCCTTATATCCTTATTTACATATTTACTAAACACTTTAACAACAGGCAACATTCAGTGATAGATAATTTACCAATTTCTCCACGGCCACATTGTTGGGGCAGCTGGAGTCGCACTTCAGTCTTGGCTTCAGGCTGATCAGTTGGTCTATAGTACTGGGTCCAGAACTGGAGGATACTCTCAGGCCTGTGGATCCACAAAAATGGGTGAGGTCACATAACCTACAGTAGTTTTAATGGAACTGAAGGTCAATGAACACTTTATGAGGTAAGGGAGGGGTAGACTGATTATGACGCCTATTTTTCCGTTGTTCTTCTACTGTAGTTTTTCCTCCATAGTTCTGTTTTGTCTGTCCTTTAAAGAAAAAATAAACTTTTTATATTATAATCAAGATCGGCTGTTTAAACCATGGCAGTAGAAGAGGACACAAAGAGAAGATAATTAAAAAGCCACCATGTAGAAAACATGAGAGAAATGGAATTTCTGTTATTTTGCTTGTATTCATTCAAGGAACATTAAAGTGTTGTCAGCGATCGACACGTACAGTATGTGTATATGTTTTCATACTGCACACTGGAACTGTGTTTCACTTCGTAAAACAGCTATATGGTAAAAATGGAGCATTGTTAAAACACTTAGGGTCTGATTTACTAAGATGCCAATGATCGACAATGCAAACACGGTGGAGGCCGTTGTATTTAAATGACAATTTTGTGTGTTTCACTGGTGTCTGTCATGGAGAGTTTAGAGAATGACCAATTCAATTCAATTCAACTTTATTTATATAGCGCCAAATCGCAACAAAAGTCTCCCTTAAGGCACTTTACAGTGTAAGGTTTAAGACCTTATACATTATATAAATATATACAGAATATTTGTAGAAAACCCAACAGTCCCACTTGAGCAGCACTAGGCAACAGTGGAGA
>JAUMHL010026439.1:0-18599 GCA_032362345.1 Sandelia bainsii | reverse complement strand
CATGCAAACTCCACACAGAAAGGCACCCGGCCGACCCGGGGATCGAACCCGGGTCCTTCTAGCTGTGAGGTGACAGTTCTAACCACCACACACATACTGTGCTATAAATTAAAGAGGATAAGTAAAGTTGCAGTACTAATAATGATCATTTCTCCTGCTCTAACATCATATGACGTCTTCTGTTGTCATAAAACGACGTAAAAATGAAACAAAACACTGAACCACCACCAACATGTTACTGACACTCTGACCTTTTACCTTTTGTGGTGTAACACACTTTGTCAGTAACACACATCAAATAATTAACTCAAAATTAACATAAAATGAAGTTCTCTGATTGGTCATATTCATGTGTACGACGCCTTTTACATAGAACATAAAGAATAACTATAAATTCTGTTTCCTCTTTTTTTTCTGCAGGAACATGGAATTGTGGTTGTTGCCTGGCAGCTGGTGGAAGATGATGACTTGTCTTTTTCATATTTCAGATGGAGAATTGAAATATTGTACTTTTTACCGCACAATATTCACTTAGAGCTCTGACTGACCACAACCAGCAGCTTTAAAGTTCACAGTAGAACTAGACTATAAACTACGAACCTTTGGTACATGGTAACTAGTCTCTAACGAGCCCACACACCTGGATCACTCTCACAGCAGTCAGGAAGGACCCTGAATCTGAAGGAGACAGCGATGGTTCCGGGTTTGGAGGAAAGGATCAGTCCTGGTATCAAGCTGTATAAACTTATTGGATTTAAACATTTCAGGTGATATGTATTTGTGTAACGAGGGAGGGCGTGGCTTCTTTTCCTCAGGCAAAATTAAATGAGAGAGTCTGAAAAGTCACAAATTGTGAAAAGTCTTTCAGAGTGAACCTGCTGAGACATTGGAGTCATGATCAGAGAACCATCAAATGTCTGGTGGTAAATAGTCAACAGGGTCTGAAGTAATGTGTTAAGAAAAAAAGACACAAATCAACTGCCTAAGATTTGAGAGGAAGCTGAAACTAGACCACCAGTTGACCAAGAAATACCTGAAGATTTTTGATGGACTGATGAGAAGACAGTGACTCTTTACAGACAAGGTGGAGCGGACTGTGGCTGGATCAGTAACAAGCACAGAGCCCCACTCAGACACCAGCAAGGTGGAGGTGGGGAACTAATATGGGCAGTTCACCTCCCTGAACAGTGTCTGGGAAGCTTTGGATGCTGCAGCACAAAAAGTAGATCGCCAACAGATCACGAAACGGAAGATGAATGGAAATGATAAAAAAGTTATTGTTCTATACAAATCAGTCATTCAGTCAAAAGCTTCAGCTAAAGTGAAGCATATTAAAACCTGCCTGAACAGTTTTTCTACAAATTCCTACAAAGTTGTTGCAGAAACTATTTTATCTCAGATATTTTCACAGTGATATGAACTTTATACGACTGTTGTCAGTGTTTAATACTGTAATAAAACAATAAGGTAAAATTTAACCTATGAAGTTTGTTCATATGTGAGTAAGAAAATAAAAGGATGAATTTAATTCATGTGTTGATGAAATGTTCTTTAACATGAAAATAAAAAGTTAATTTTACAACATTAACCTCATTATTTAATCATTAAACCTGTTAAATTTAAGGATTTATTATTGGTTTTAGTGATAAATCACATAACATGAAACAGACGTGAGTTCAGCTCCAAAATTAAAATGAGAATAAATGATTTTGATTCCACTTTAACTAAAACTGAACTACAGCATCTGTTCATTACAGCGCCCCCCAGTGGACAGTGACAGGTTTCTAATTCCAGCTCATCAGTGTGTATTTAAACACACGATGTACACAGAACTAAAAGTAATACTTTGTGTAAAATGATTCAAATCACAGGATCATCAATAATTCAAATACAATAAAAAACTTTATTCTGAAAGGTACAAATACAGTGAAGTAAAGTACTTTTGTATCATCTATTTGTACTACAGTAACATATTGAAGTATTTTATCGTAACATGTGAGTATTTGTACACTGTGGTACTGTATCGTTTACTGCAGTAACAGATGTGAGTACTTCCAATGATTGTGTCCACGTCTGTTTGTTTGATTCAGCAGGTGGAGAATAAAGCGACAGATGGTGACAGGAACAAACGACATCATTAAACACTCGAACGTCCTGGAGACCATGAACACAGCACAAACACAAGCCAGACAGTGTGGGAACAGACGAGGAGGAACAGAAGGACACACAGCAGCTCCAACAAGGAGGAGAAACTGGAGACGAAAGCGGAGGCTGAAGTGGTCCCAGTGGTGGAAGAGAGGAACAACATCAGCAGGTTCTGTTCCAGGTGCGAGACACATCTGTCAGCAGAGTCTGAGAACACACTGAAACTAATTTAACTTAATGTGACTGAAAGAAGAACTCTACAAATCCTTCACACGCTGATACAGCTGATGAAGACAGTGAAGACGTCCTGTTGCCATGACGCAGCTTCCAGGTAACCTCACCTGGTCAGAAACAGGAGATGAGTTACACAACAACAGACACGTCAGCTGTACTTTATTCATCAGCCTGCTCAGAGCTGCGTCACAACATCATCACATCATGAGAATAAAGTTACTGATTAACAACGCTGATCAATAATCAATAAACTGACCTGATCACAGGCTCCATGTTGAACAGTCCATGAAGGCATCAAACACCTGAGGACACCCCAGGCAGCAGCCGTGCTGCGTTCAGGGACCACCAGAACATCTACAGATAAACGTTCCTACAAACTGTGACGTCAGCGAGTCAGAAGTAAATCAGACGAACGTGACGGCGTCTTTTATCAGTGTGACGTCACAACCACGATATTACAACCAGAAAAGTTAAAAAACAAACTAAGTACTAGCATAAAAATACTCCATAACAAGTAGAAATACTAGTTGTAATTTGTTACTTAAGGTGAAGCACAAGCTCTAAACTGTAGTTAAAGATTTATTTACATCAAACTAAATTTCTAGTAATTAATTAAAATAAAAGATCAGAGCTGAAGATGATCATCATAAAGTTTACATCATCATCATAAAGCCACAGAATAATGTGCAGGATCATTAGAAGTGTTCATTTATTCTTAATTTATTAGAAAATACTTGGTAACACACACAGGAACAAATATTAATGTAATGACACATGAACAGAAACTCATTAAACATTAAAGTGCAATATTTCATTCATGATTATAATGATTCATGTATCGATGAAATGTTCTTTAACATCGAAGCTGAAATGATGAAGGTCATAAGTGCTAAATAAATAAATAATAAATCATTTTAAACCTTTAAACTTTAATTTAATGCTTCATCAAACACTTGGTTTCTGTAGTAAAGAAGAATCAGATAGCGCCCCCCACTGGACAGTCACTTCTTCTCTAACATTCAATCTCTCAAATTTAACGTCTGACAGAGTGAAGACAGGTTTTTAATTCTAGGTCATTAGTGTGTATTTAAACTCACAACGTCAGTACAAGTACATGAAATGTAAAAGTAATACTGTGTGTTTTACATACGACTCAGGCTCCGAGTCGTATGTAAAAATATTCAAATGACACATTAAACCACAGGTTTTTGAAATGATCAGTGGACGAGCTGCAGCATCAGCACAACAAACACATCATTATAATATACAATATAATAACAGAGTATATCTACACTGCAGTACTGTATCGTTTACTGCAGTATCGTGCACTTTCTCCCCATCGGCTGTTAATAAAATATATATATTACTGCAGGACTAACTTCAGATATAATAAACTGTTTTAAAAAGACTTTTCCACCTGTGCCTGTCTCAGTCTGACTTTAAATCTTATTTTCTGTGGTTCAGCTGATGGAGAACAAAGCGACAGGTGAACCCACACGTTACCATCATCACATCAACAGACTCTTTGTGTTTCCCTCACCGCACTGTGAGTAAAATATTTTCAGTAACACAACAACACAGAGAGAAGAACAGGGAGCAGAGGGGGGCAGAGGAGCTTCAGAGGTTCTGCTGCGTTACGATCTTTTGGTTCTGGATGAGGAGGAACCGTCGTCGCCGTTGTTACTACTGAGACTCGTTTATCTGCAACACAAACACACAAAAAACTGCTTCAACACACGAGTTGTTTGCTGGAAACATGAAGCAACAGACGGTTTGAATCTGGTTCAGACTGATCTGTTCACACTGAGCATTTTGTTAAAACTGTTTTTTATCCTCTAAACTCTACAGATGATTTATTTAATACTGAAGGATCAATGAGGAAGTTAATTTATCACCTGTGGTTGTTTGTCAGGGAACTTTTCCTTTTTTTATTTACATAAGATAAAACTTTATTGGTGCCTCAGGTCTGACAGCAGCTGAGAGAAAGGTAGAATCAACATAAAGCCAGTCAGAATAAAAGTAAAGTACAGAAACCTGCAGAGTAGAACTACAGTAATAAGAAGTACAGTGTGTACAGGTGTGTCCAGAGTAAAAGAGACAACGATGTTAAAGTGATTTGAATAATCAAATCATGAAAAGTAGGAACTGTCAGTGGACACAGAGTCTGCTTTCATCTGAGAACCATCTGTAAAAGAACATTTGTAAAGAGTTAAAGTTAGAGGAAACTGTCCAGATGAAGAAGCTGGAACAGAGAAGATCAGTGTTTAAGAGAAGAAAGAGGTGAAGAGACACAGACGCTGATGATGTAGATTCAATAAGACGATGCAGCATCAAGTAAGAGTGAGACGCGTACTGTGAGTTATCAGGTAAAGTGTGAAACAGGAAGAACATGGTGTCTGTACTGGATCATTAAAATAGAGACAGGTAGAGGACAGAGGGAGGAGGAGGGAGGAGGAGGGGAGTCTCAGTGCAGACCAACAGCTGCTGGAAAATTCAGTGAACTTTCAACACTAACAAAGAAGTTAGTGTGGAGAAAGTAACACGTTCTCATTTATAGTGAGTCCAAAGAAAATGAGTAAAAGTGAAAGTACAACACAGGTTCAGAGTCTCTACATGTGGTTCAAGCGAGTCAACATCACAACATCAGCAGCTGGATGTGTTGGTTCAGCTTAAACATCAGCGACTGAACGGAAACTACAACATGATCAAGGCAGCGAGAGAAGATGGATTCATGTTGGTGTTCTTCTTCCTAACAGTCTGTTCCATGTCCTCACACACATTTAGTCCACATGTCCAAACACACAAACTCAAATATGCCCTGTGACTCAGAGCAGCACAACGAGTCACTGATAACAGTCTTCAGATGCTGGAGGACAATGAACAATAATGAAACAGTCTGTTCTCATACTGACTCCGTCCTGTTCTGAGGGGAACTCTCCTCTTTCTACCAACATGTTTCTAAACTCTCTCACTTCCTGTGAGAAACATACAAACCTTCCACTTTCAGCTGGACTTTGGTCTGGAAGTCCACCTTTGGGATGTGACACTCGTAGATTCCACCGTCTGACTGCCGGACGTTCGTCAGGATGATGGAGAAGTTTCTTCTATTGTACTGCTCAGGAAAACTCTGCACTCTGTTCTTAAAGACCTGGTCCTGGGTCTTCAGGTATGGACTGGAGTTGATGATGTCCAGCACGATCTTGTCGTCTTTGTCCCTCCAGAAGATGGAGACACTCTCAGGTAGAGGGACTTGGTCTCTGTAGACACAGGGCAGCAGAACTTCGTCTTCTAAGAAAGCTGTGACCTGAGCCTGGCAGCTCGCTGAGACACAGGAGGAAACACAAATGAAAGAACTGGAGACGACGTTTGTGCAGCTGCAGGTTCAGCATGGCTGTTCTCTCTGTGTTTGTGAATCTTTCAGTGTGACACGTTCAGCAGCTCCTACAAAACCTTCATCAAATACTCAATGATTTAATCCTGAGCCCACAGAGCTAAAACGTGTAACTACAGCGGAGCCTGAGAGTCTGAGGCTTCGGTTTAATCTGCAGCTGCAGACGATTAAATCAGACCGAGCATGAAACCCTCACTTTACTACAGCTAAACGTTTCCTCTGTGATCAGAGCTGCTGTATTTAAAGAGCTGGAGGAAAGAATGAAAACTACACAAACTCCAGACTCTACAAACTCTACACGTCAAGGACAACACAACAAAGTCCAAGAGCTGTTTCTATTCTTTCTATTGTGGTCGTAAATGTGGATAAAAACAGGCAGCGGCTACGTCGAGGTCAAACCAGACAGACAGACAGAGATGTGGCTGCTAGATGAACCGTCAGTAACTGTTTGAACCAGATAAAAACAGGCTACATCAACCATAGAAAAGACAAATGTAGATACTGATCCACTTACCTGTGTTCAGACTGTACAAGATCAGGAGTGAAACCAGTCCAGATCTGTGGAGAAACAACAGCTTCACAAACCACTGTCTGATATGAAATATGAGGTTTTTAAAACATGTTAATATTAAAACACACAAACATGAGGTGGTCCGAATATTAGGAACACCTTCACATATTTTAAAAGAACTATGTGATGAGTCTAAAGATCTGTTTAGGTTCAGCTGAAGTCTGAATGAGACTTGAAATTAGTTTCTACTGCAAACTGCACATTTCTGTTAAGTGAGACAAAATCAGAAACATGAAAACATCGTCTGAACAGTGGAGAACGGTGGAGGGAGCGTCATGATTTGGTGCTGCACAGTCTGACATCGTGGAGGGAAAATGAATCCCCAAGTTTATCAAGGAAGAGATTGTTGCTGCTACAGGTCGTTCAGCTAGTTACTAAAACACTTTTCCTCCATCAGTCTGTACGTTTAATGTTCAATAAAGACTGTTTGTGTTTTATCAGATTACAAATATTGTGTTTGATGATATTTGAGACTTTGGTGAAGGTCAGATCTTATTTCATGACCAGTTTATGCAGAAAACCAGAAGATTCACTTTTCCTTCTGACTGTACTCAGTAAAACAGGTTGTGCACTAAGACTGAGTCAACTGTTGACATATGAAACAAAGATTAACCTAAACCGTGTGTCAGAGAAGTAAAACGAGTCACACAGCTCAGCCATGTTGACTTTACCTCCATGTGGAACAGACCACGTACATATTTAGCTTCCAGTGAAACCTGGTTACCGTCTGTAACAACCTGCTGCCAGCTTCTTCCAAACATCCCACTGCTCACATATTATCAGCAGCTGTTTCATACAATAATGTAGAAATCTGATTGTTCAGATAGTTCAGAGTGAAGATCATCAGAACCAGAAGCCTGATCATGAAAACAGGAACTGACACACAAATCATTTCTCAACAAAGGTTACTCAATAAGTCAGATGATGGAGTGTTGAGTGTCATCCAGTTTAACGCAGGTTAATCATGAGGGAAAACACACACACACACACACACACACACAGGACATGTGAGTCCAGTTCTCTTGGTTTTAAAATACTGTAACATGAGGAAGCTGCAGCCCTGGTTTACTGTGGACATCTACAAAACAGCTCTGACGGTGGAAACATCTATTAAAATCCCATCAAGTCTGTGTAACAGACGACTGTTGTTGGTGTAACTCATCCCTGTGTGATGAGCTGTGGCTCTGTGGGACACAAGGAGGACGACTAATAGATGTTTCTCTGTGGGTGTTTGAGTAATCTGTGGGGATCAGACATGTGGTGGCCTGGTAACAGGTGCTGGTTGTTCTGTTGTTTGTTGTCAGGAGAGAGACAAAGGCTCAGACGTGGTCAGAGCGAGCTCCACCTTATTCTGCATGCTTCAACTGTTGTATGAACCCGTCTGGAAACAGTCCAGTTCTGCTGCACAGCCCAGAACAAGAGGTCAGAGGAAATGTGTTAAAACATCTCAACTGTTTCAGGAAAGTATTCTGCTGTTTCTGTTTTCTCTGCAGTCTCATCGTATTTGGAAACATTTCCTCACTTTTCCCAGACAGGAAATCTCACACAAGCACAAGTGATGTACAGTCTGTGTGTAAAGACTTTAGAGAGACGAAGAGTAAAACCATTCCTCCCATACACACACAGCCTGAGAAGAGGCAGCACAAACAGCACAGACATATTTCATATGAAGAAGGAGAAGAGGGTGGTGAAGACATGAGTCAGACGATGTCATGATGTGAATGTGCTCATTAAAATAAATGTGGTCCTCCTCAGACATTCCGATTTCATAATTAACACCCAAACTCAGAGACAGCTACAATTACTGTGTGTGTGTGTGTGAAAACACCCTGAGTCAGAAAGAAGAGCTGCAGACAACACAGAGACATGATCACAAGCTGGGCGTCAGTCCTTAATCATCAGTAATCTACAGGTAAATGTAGATTAATCCCAACCCAAGACACCGGGAGGAGACGTGAGATCAGTTCACACTCACACATCCAACATCCAGAGACACCAGTGCAGCAGGCAGACCAGGTGAAACCCAGACCACCCAGTGAGACACCACCTAGTATCTCTACCAAGGTTCTGTAACTCATCCACAGAGCTCTGCGTTCATTTCACAGGTTCTGTAACTCATCCCAGCAACACAACGGACTGACTCAGTGAAATTAAATTAATTAAAACCATCTATTATCTAAAGCAAACATCATAAATCACTTTATTAACCTGTTGTTACCGGCTGTTTCTCTCCTGTAACTCAAATCTATCTGCAGCTCAGAGCTGATGATGGAAACACCGTGAAACTAGACTCTAACGAAACCAGACGATAAATAATTAATTAAACAGAAACTGTCGACAGTTTAAAAAGTGAAGAAAACGCTGAAAGAAGCAGAAACTGCAGCAAAGTTAATTTAACAACAGACACGTCAGTAGATGTGAACACCGACACCTGATGATCATTTATCAACCTGCTCACACCTGCGTCACTAACATCATCATAATACAGTTACTGAAAAGGCAAAAGTAGATCAATAATCGATTAACTGACCTGATCACAGGCTTCATGTTGATCCAGGATCCTCTCGGAGAACAACAGGTTCGTTGTTCGTGAACTGCGCCTGGAGAAGAGACGAGTTTCTAACGTTTCTAGCAGCATCAAGCTCCCGTTTGAGTCATAAATCCTCACATCCTGTGAGGTCGGATGCAGATTAAATAAAATTTATTTCCCACTAACTGTTGTTTGTTGTTAAAATGCTCCACAGAAGATGGTGTGTTTATGGTTTAACCTCCATATGATTCATGTATTTCACATGAAACGCTGTCATCATGTCAGTTTGCTGTTTAAACTATAAATACAAACATTAATCAGTCAATAGAAACACAAGACAGACAATGTGATTATTGTGACATATTTAGACTGTGAGGACTGAAACATCTGTGCAGATGTTATTTTAGTGATCTGAAAGTAATCAGTGACTTAACAGTTAGTTTAAGATACAATCAGCTTTTTCTGATAAATCACAGCATTTATTCATTAAAAGAATCGATCTTCACAGTGAAAACTCAGACTAATGAATCTAAATATTTCAAAGTAAATAAAACAGGAAACGTTTCTACTAAACGTCCTGTTGTGGATCCAACACCTGAACCAATCAGATCTTAGATCAGGTGAGAGCAGGTGTTTCCCGTCATGCCCTGAGGTTTTACAGTCGGTGGGGACCAGCTGCAGCACCTTGCTGAAATGACATGTGGAGCTGGATGCAGACCAAAGGGACTGACTTGCCCCTGTTGAGTTTAAGGATAATTAAATTTGGATTTTTTTTATTGGATAAGAAAATTGGATTTTTAATTAACAACTTAATTTTACTTGGAAGATTCTTTATCCACAAATGCAGATTTTTTAAAAACTAAACCTGATTTTAATTACTGGTTAAATGATCTAAAATTATTTAGCAAGTCACTAATGTTAGTTGAACGCGAATCGGACCAAAAATTATTCACATTATTTGGCCATTTTGATTAAATTTGATGCCTTTCTGCCCCTTTTATTTATTTTTTATTTTTATTTAATTATTTATTTTTTATTCCTAATGTTTTTGTTTCTTGGTTTTTCAGACGTCTGTTTAGAAATATTGTTGATATATATATTGTTTAACCTGGATGTTTATGACATTGTGTATGTACCGTGTTATTTTGCCCTTGTTTGATTGTACATATGTTAAATAAAGTTTGGGAAAAATTAAATAACTGCAGCGCCTTGCTCCAAAATCACCAGTGATCGAATCTGCGCAGAACTTGCTCATCTCGAAGGAAAACAACACATCACTGAATCTGTAAGTTTGTATAAAGAGAACAGTTGAAAAGCACATAATCTATGTGATGTTTTTATTTGATGATAAACATCGTATGATGAAAGATGAAGACTTACTGAGAATTATAAAATGTTAAGAATTCATTTCTGTAACAAGAGCTAAACCCAATTGAATTAATGGAACATCATTTGACTTACCACAATATCACAATACAAGAGCCCAGTTTAAATGTTGGACATATAAACATTAAGAAAAGAACTTTAATAAAGTCATAATAAAATTATACCAAAAGGAAAATTCTTCTGGAACTCTCAACAGTATAAATTGGTGAAAAAATGAAAACCAACGACGTCGCATCACAACCACAATATTCACCGTGTTTTTACAAAGTATATTCACAGAAAAGTTGATGAGACACATTGGTTTTGTGAAAAAAGGTGGAAGAAGTACATCAAGTCAATACTCAAGTAAAATGGAAGAGTTGACCTAAAAATACTCAAAACACTACAAGTAGAAATACTGCTTCAAAGTATATTCTCTAAACTGTACTTAAAGTACTCCACTAAAAACACTTCAAATAACAACATAAAGATTTAAATAAAAATGAAATAATCTGGTGTGTGTTAACGTTTTACTGAGCAGCTCCTGCTTGATGCTGGTGTGAACCAGCAGCAGTGAACACAACATCCTCCGTATAATATTCCCATCATTAGAGCGTTACGGTGGAAGAAAGTAACTAAGTACATTTACTCTACTTCTGTGACTGCACAGCTCCAGAGATGAAATCAGATGAGTTGTTAAAGGTTAAAATCTCAGCACACACACAGTTTTCAGTTCTGCTGGGTGTCCATGAACTCACCATGTAGGATAAAGTGCTGTTGTTCCACAACAGAAAAGTTATTTCCATCACACAGGAGGTGGCGAAACAGTGTTCAAGGTTAAAATGATAACAGAGAGAAGAATGTTAAGAACTGGAGTTAAAGGTTAAACTGCAGTAAAAAAACACACAAACCTGTGAGACTGGTTCCTGTCATCAGGGAGCAGGTTTCTGTTTGCAGTTGAACCACTGTGGTGTCATAAACATATCATTTATCATTTCTGAAGCTTTGTTGTGACCGTGTCTGAGCTCTGCACAGTCAAAGGGGTTTTTCCATGTTCGTAAGTTCTAGGTCTGATCCTGAACTAAACATTCAGCAGCTGTATCATTAGTGCTATCAATGAGTATTAGTCTTAATAGATTCACATAGTAGATAAGTAGTAAAAACAATGGAGAAATAACAGTAGTAGTAGTCTTGGTAATGGCAGTAGTACTAGAGTGGAAGTACAAAAAGAACTGCTGTCACAGTACTAGGTAAAACTGGTTTCGTTGTAGTTCTGGTTGTGACAATATTTTAGTAGCAGTAGTGACAAATACATCAAGAAGAATTCACAACAGAAGTACCAGAGATAGTACTAATACCATAAGTACAAGTGATGTGTGGTCTGAAGCACTCAAAGATGCCCGTGAGTTGTCCTGAAGATTTATCATACAAAATGAGATCTATGAATGAGTGCAGGAGGAACCAGGACCAGAGACAGCAGCAGACGTCAGCAGGAGCAAGATTCAGGTGAATCTGGACACAGATCAGAATTAATAAAGAGATCAGGATCACAGCTAGTATTTGTATCTGGATTACTGACTTTGTACTCACTGATGAGGAGACTGAGCAGTTGGCAGGTGAGTAAAGGACCAGTTCTGGGTGAAACAGGAAGTGAGGGGAGCAGTGGATGATGGGTAGCGTAGTCCAGGAACATGTGGCGGAGGTGAGTACACAATGACGAAGTAGCCAGACAGGGATCAGCATAATCAGGTAAGTGGTAACAACAGTTACACATATAATACACAATCCACAACAGAGGTCCAAAAATCTAGAGAGTACAGAGGTCCGACAGAACAGAAAACACAGACAGCCAGAATCCACAATCCACAATCCACAATCCACAATCCCAGAGACAGAAGATAATCAGATGAATCAGAGTACTCACAGTAACAGACGGTCAGAGTCAGGAACAGAGATCTGGTCCAAAGTATAGAGTTCCGCAGAGTTGCTGTTCTGAGGATCAGGTAAACAGACAACCTGTCAGACCTGCTTTTAAAGACAGGAGAACAGGAGAACAGATGAACAGGTGAGTGGAGTTGATTACAACAGGTGAACAGGTGTGTGGAGTTGATTACAACAGGTGAACAGGTGTGTGGAGTTGATTACAACAGGTGAACAGGTGAGTGGAGTTGATTACAACAGGTGAACAGGTGTGTGGAGTTGATTACAACAGGTGAACAGGTGTGTGGATTTGATTACAACAGGTGAACAGGTGAGTGGAGTTGATTACAACAGGTGAACAGGTGTGTGGAGTTGATTACAGGTTGATTGGTGAGAGCAGAGGGAGAAGAGAGAAATGACAGGATGTGACCATATATGGCACAGACCAGAGAGCAGTAGTAGAAACATCGATCACTACAAACTGTGGAAAATGTAAAGTACTGGAAGTAAAAGTGCTAGTATACCAGTAGAAATACAACTACAACTAGTATAATGCAAGTAATGGGAATAATGACTAGTGTACCATAACAGTAGTATTTGTATGTATTATTGTAATTGAGTAGTGGTAGTTTTAAAGTAACAGTAACTAGTGGACCAATGAAAAGTACTAATTACACCGATAACAGTGGCAGTGATACTAGTAAAGTATATAATACATGAACAGTAGTATTCAGTGACCTGGTGAAGTGGCTCCACCTTGTGTCACAAACTCGTTACTGCAGAAAAAAATATTGAAAGTTGAAGTTTTATTAGAGGATCATAAACTTCTTCAGTCTCACACGTTCTCTGATCAGAAGCTCACACGTCAGTTACACTTTCACCCACAACAAACACAAAAACACATGTTTACTATTCAAATATATTTTATCCTGCTTTTGTGTTTATACTGCAGTTTTCACTACAGTCTGTTAGTACTAATAAAACTTTATTAATACCAGTGTAGTAAAATACAGTGTGAACACGCTCATCAAACACACAAAGGTTCAGAACAAACTACTGATACACACACGTTCACATTAAAGAGTGTAGAAAACGCTGCTCTGTGTATAATACTACTACACTTGGTAATGAAGGTTTGAAGTACAGTAGTACTTTTACTTCAGTCAAGATCTAAAATACTGTAATACTATAAGTACTGCTGTGATAATACATTTTAAAGAACTGCAGTAAACAGATACTATGTTCACAGACTAATGATAGTATAAACACCTGAAATATACTGTGTATATACAGTATAAATACTTCAGTACCTGCTGTGCTTGATGCTGACACAGGTGAATAACAAAATGTCTCCAGTAACTAAAGATATGACCCTCTGCTCTGTGATGATGATCCACTCTTTGCACTGATACCAACAAGTCAAAGTACTTATATTTGCTGGTATGCAGTACTAGTACAGGTCTTTAACAATGATGCAGTATTTCTACTTTGTAACTTCATCATGAGGCTGTTACTGATCCACTGATGAACATCGTCAGCTCCTTTTACACCCTGCAGGACTCACTGTTGACTTTCCTTTATGACGACACTGGACGGGGTAAAACTCCAGCTCTGCTGCGTAAACTGGAAGAGAAACAGGATTCACGTCATGATTCATACGAAGCTGCTGTGTGTACATACAACATGTTGGAAAATAAGACCAGAGACCAGATCATTTCCTCTGAGAGCAGATTTGTACCTTTTTATGGTAACTTTAGTCACTGGTACCATGAAGCTGGTCCAGTTTAATCTGGTTTTACTGATCAGATCTAAAACAGTCCTCATGGAACCACATCACATCAGGAGACTCAGTACAAAGAGTACAACCAGAATATGAAAGATGAAATTCCACAGTGGACACATGTCAGAGTTTCATGTTCTTCTCTGCTCCTTCATCTGAACAACAACAAACATCATGTTAGACTCACAGAGGCAGAATGAGACGGACTGCAGCAGTAGCTGATGGTTGTGTTGTAGACTACTAGTACTACTAGTAGTACAAGGAGGATTAGCAGTATTACTACAATGGGAGTCATCATCTTTCCTGCAGCTTTATCTGCAACATGAAAAAAAACAAGAATCAGCTTCAACACTGTGACTCTGGATTCATCACTGTTTCATAGTAAAGACGTTTACTTCATCTGTTACAGTACCTGATGGCTTTGTGGCTGCACTACTAGCAGTAGTAGTAGTACTAGCAGTAGTAGTAGGAGGAGGAGGAGGAGGAGGAGGACTTGGAGTCGTCACTGCAGATTTTTTTGCAACATGAAAAACATCATCTGAACAAACGGTTTGAGTTTAAATGTAGTTTTTCTATGAAACGAGGTTTTAATTAAAGAGGTGAAAGGTCACGATTTGTCACGATTAAACGTGTTTCATCATCAGTGTTTTACTGACTGAGTGTGTAAGAAGAGAGATAAGACACTGAATCCTCACAGTAGTGCTGACGTGTCTGTTTTCCCTCATATATGTCATTATCATTATTATTATTATAAAACTCTGTGTCCACTCACCTGAGACAGTGAGACCGACTCTGGACTTGAAATCCACAAGAAAGACATGACAGTCGTAGAATCCACTGTCTGACTGACTGATGTTCTTCAGGATGATGGAGAAGTTTCCCTTCTTGTAGCGACCAGGGAAACTTTCCACTCGACCTCTGAACTTCTCCTTCTGGTAATAAAAGTCTTGGACATTTTGTCTTATGTCCAACATGATGAAGTGGTCTTTGTCCGTCCACCGGGCGAAGACTCCGGCTGGTAGAGGATCCTTCTCTCTGTAGATGCAGGGCAGCAGGACGGCGTGTCCAGTAAAACCCTTGATGACTTGAAGCTGGGAGCTCACTGAGAGAAACACAAACGTTTCACAGATTTCAGAAGTCAGATACTAACTGAAGAATCTGGTTTGTGCTGCTCAGCTGCAGACTGGACGACAGAAACGTTCGTCTAGCTGCAGAACAGATAAAAGCTGTACCTGTTGGTTTTGTAGTAGTATTAGCAGCAGTTGTAGTAGTACTACCAGTAGTAGTAGTAGTAGGACGAGGAGTCGTCTTCACTGCAGGTTTCTCTGCAACATGAAAAACATCATGTTAACGTCTTCACTCAGTTTCTGGAGTCTGGACAAAAAAACCTCTAGAGCTAAGTGACAAATATGCAAAAAATCAAATGCAGGACGAGGACAAACACTTCTTCACATTACTGTACAGGGGAATCTGTGCTGATTAATCACCGACACCAGGTCCACAGATGTTTTTAGTCATTTTTTGTCATAGTCTAGTTTTAAACATTTGACCTTGTAGAAAACTTTACACAACATGTCCAAAGTTGTTCTGAAGGAGACAGAATCAAAGACAGAGACTCTGTCCTGACTCACCTGAGACAGTGAGACTGACACTGTACTTAAAGTCCACAGCCAGGACTTCACAGTAGTAGGATCCACTGTCTGACTGCTGCAGGTTCTTCAGGATGATGGAGAAGTTTCCTGCTTTGTACAGATCAGGGAAACTTTCCACTCGACCTCTGAACTTCTGGTTCTGTTTAGTAGAGTCTGGAACATTTTGTTTAATGTCCAACACAATGTTGTCTCTGTCCCTCCAGAAGGCAGTGACCGTCTGCGGTAGAGGATCAGGTCCTCTGAAGACACAGGGCAGCAGGACTGTGTCTCCAGTAAAACCTCCGACCTGGATCTGGCAGCTCACTGAGAGAAAACACAAACGTTTCACAGATTTCAGAAGTCGGATCCTGGACTGAAGAATCTGCTGCTCAGCTGCAAACTGAACAACAGAAACGATTCAATCTAGTAACAGAATCCTCAAACTGTCTGGATACAAAATAAAGTCAAACACGAGATAAATGATTTTAATTAACCTTCATTAAACTAAATTCTAAGATGAAATCTGAGCTCACGTGGAGATCAGATGAGTCCAGGTGATATGTTCAGTGTTTTCTCTCTGTCAGGTCAGTTTCACTCATGTTAAACAAGAACATAATTAGACCAACGTACTTGTAGTTAAAGTGAAGAAGATGGAAATGTAGATCACACCAAGTCTGTGAATGAACAAATGAATATTTGACACATGTTCTTCAACAATAATCCACAGGTCTGAGTCATCAACAGAACCTGATATTTTCTCTCATGTGTTGAATCAATAATTTATTATCTCTCAGCATTACTGACTTCAAACATCATCTAACGAGCTAATAACCGTTTCTGTCTTATTATATCTCATCTGCCACATAGGAACATTTCAAATGCAGTACTTTTACTTCTTCCCTCTACTTGTTCCACTGCTGGCACCTGATAGTAAAAAGTCCCGAGAGTCCAGCAGCGTTAATCAGATTTTGCTTCTGAGCCTAAAATGTAAAAAAACGAAACGAAACGTTTCTGTGACACTTTAAAACACATTAACAAGATGAACTCATCTCACACTTCTTTCTACATCCTCCTTAAATCATCTCTTTAATGTGACGGTTTTTACCTTTTAGTCGTTCATGAAAATGATGTCTAATTCAAATGACTAACACCTGAATCATCTTAAAGTCCATTAACTCTGTTCTGGTCACAAATGAGACCAATCATAGATTTTATCTTCACTGATTTTATTCACTGACCTCCTGAAGTCGATCATCTCGTTTCTCCCCCGTCTGAAATCTAAACTTGATTTTTTTTTAAATTAATCTAATCACAAAACCCCGAGTTCAAACATCCGAGTCCAGGACTGTGGATCATTAACATTTCTGTGGCTGCACCACAAATCGCACTGCGCCTGTATACTAAGCTTTACGGCAGGACGAGCCGCAGCGAGGTGACTTCACAGCTGGTGTTTAAATAAAACTGATTATTGCTATAAATTATGTTAAACTCTTAAATACACAGTTATTATATCCTGATACAGCGGAGTAAATGTATTAATCACCACACGCAGGAGAATCCAGCAGAGTTTAAAGAGTTTCCTGTAGCCATTCTGAAACTACGTGTGGACCTTTAGTTTGAAATTCTATTTTTGATCGCACATACAAATGAACTCATTAGATTATTTGACTTTTTTCTTACAGTTGTAACTTAACTTTAAACAGTTTAAACGTGTTTTATTTGAGTAGTAAAAGACGGTTTCTCTGTGTTTTTGAACCTGTTCAGTTTTATTTCGTAATTTTCAGTAGGGTCTTGTGAAAGCATTTACCGTAAAGGTCAGTAAACAGGCGCACGTCAGATTGTGGCTTGCTCACGGATCACGGGCGACTTCGAAAACAAAAGTAAGAAAAAAATAAAAGAGACAAAGCAAATGACTGATCTGAGATCAGTAAATCACTCAGGAGGAGACGCCCAAGATAAATATCCGGGCGTGGGGCAAAAATAGAAGCAATTAAGCATTTTGTGTGTTTTCCATGTCTCTTTCCTGAATGAGTTCTTCTCATTTATTCAGATAGATTGAAGTTTCTGATGGTGTCCACCAAACTTAAGACAAAGTGCAGTGTGGCAGTGTCACATCAATGAATGTAACAAGAACTGTGCTGGTCCACTTCCTCTGGGACAGTAAAACCCTAACCCCGTCCAGACCCGGTGATGGTGGAGCCTGATAATGAAAAAGAACAGTATCTATACACTCACTGGGTTCTTTATTCACTTCAAATACTAAAACTACATAAAACTACAGTATGTTCAGTACAGGAAGTTGATGACGGATCATCTTCACCTGACAATAGTTCATTTATTCATCTTATTCTAGCAGTGAATTTTATGTTGAATACTTGGTTGAACCAGTTTGTATCATGTGTTATTAGTGCAGTAATATATCAAGTACTAGTTGACTAGTAGAATTACAGATGGTGTAGTAGAAGTACTGGGAGAAACAATTAGAGTACCATAGTCATAATAGGAGTAGCATTAATTGCATTATTGTAATTATACATAGTAGTTTTATTCAAAGTAGTAGTTACAGCAGTAGAATCAATAATGGAGAAAGCTTTAATAGTACTGGTACAAGGTGCAGTAGTAGTAAAATGACAGTAGAAGTAGTTTTAAGGTGAGTTTGAAACAATTACATTAGTAGTGATAGTACTAACTGCAGTAAGAGTAGCAGTAGTAGTGTGGAAGTACAATGGCAGTCATAGTAACAATAGGTATTGCAGTATTAGTATTAGTTATAACAGTATTTCAGTAGTAAAAAGCAGTAACAGTAAGTTACAGTAGCAGTGCTGATCATACTAATAGCTGTGTTAAACAAGCTGTGTTTAAGTAACAGTAACGTCATCTATCCATCCATCTATCTATCCATCTATCCATCCATCCATCTATCTATCATCCATCTATCCATCTATCCATCCATCCATCCATCCATCTATCATCCATCTATCATCCATCTATCCATCTATCCATCCATCCATCCATCTATCCATCCATCTATC
>JAUMHL010026438.1:0-18704 GCA_032362345.1 Sandelia bainsii | reverse complement strand
ACTGTAAAGTGCCTTAAGATGACTTATGTTGTGATTTGGCGCTATATAAATAAAGTTGAATTGAATTGAATTGAATTGCTGCTCGGCTTTTAACAGGTACAAAAAAACACAAGCACATTACTCCAGTTTTAGAAAATTAAATAAATTCTTTTATTTGTTTTTAAATGTCTTCATGGCCTTGCCCCACAGTATCTGTCCGAGTATCTTATTGTCTATCTAACTGCCCAATAAAAGTAGCACTTCATTCATTAAAAAAACGCAGGGTTGATATATTGGAAGGGGCTCAATATGGGCAGATATGAAACTCAACACAATAAATTGCTTGAGAATTTGCAGAAATCACCTCAAATTAAAAGGCCAGGACAATTAGCAATTACATACAGTATCTGACTCACTTCAGATTTGGCAGAATCTGACACATTTCATGTTTGTCAGAAAAAAGACAAAGATGCAGCAAAGATGATAACATTTCTTGTCAAATACTACACAGTGCTGTGAAAAAGTATTTGCCACCTTCCTGTTTTTTTGTTTTTCTTTGCATATATGTCACACTTAAATGATTCAGATCAAACTAATTTTTATATTACTCAAAGATACTCCCCTTGGCCTGATAACTGCCAAACCTGTCAAAAAGCAACACATCATCACCGCCATCTAAAGACATTCAAGAACAGATGAGAAACAAAGTCACTGACATGTACCAGTCTGAAAAAGGTTAAAAAGCCATTTCTAAGTGACTTGCCTACAAAAATAACTCCAAGAGCACAATAATGACTCATCCAAGACGTCATAAAAGAATCCAGAACAACATCTAAAGAAGTGCAGGCCTCACTTGTCTCAGTTAAGGTCTGTTCATCACTCAACCATAAGAAAGACAAAGGACAAAAATGGGATCATGTATTCTGTAAGTTGATGAGACAAAAGTTGAACTTTTAGGAAGGTGACTGTCCTGTTACATCTTGTGTAAAACTAACAGCATTTCATAAAAAGAACATCACACCAACAGTCAGACATGGTGGCGGTGGTGTGATGGTCTGGGGCTGCTTTGCTGCTTCAGGACCTAGATGACTTGCTGTGATTGATGGAGCCATGAATTCTGTTCTTTAACAGAAAATCCTGAAGGAGAATGTCTGGTCCTCAGTTCAGGAACACTTAGGTTATGCAACAGGACAATGATCCAAGCAAGTCCACCTCTGAATGGCTAAAAAAAACAATATTAAGGTTTAGAGTGGCCTAGTCAAAGTCCAGACTTAAATCTGATTGAGATGCTGTGACATGACCTTAAACAGACCGTTCATGCTTGAAAACCTTCCAATGTGGCTGAATTAAAACAATCCTGCAGAGTGGACCAAAATTCCTCCACAGCGACGTGAAAGACTCATTCCCTGTAATTGCAAATGCTTGATTGTAGTTGTTGGCACCAAGGGTGTCACAACCAGTTATTAGGTTTAGGGGGCAATTACTTTTTCTCACAGGGCCAAGCAGGTTTGGATATTATTTTACCTTCATAAATGAAATAACCACTTAACTGCATTTAGTTTTTACTCAAGTTATTTTTATGTGATATTAAATTTTTTTGATGATCTGAGTCATTTAAGTGACAAATGTGCAAAAAAAACATCAGGAAGGGGGAAAATACTTTACATTATAATTATGGTATAATCTTTCTGGACTGGAACAACTTTGACATGAATTTTCTTATTTCTTGAGACTGCACACCATAAATAATGGGGTTGAGGCAGCCAGTGACAATATGACCCACAATGGCAGAAAGTTTTCTGTAGTCTGAGTACTGAGGAAAACGATGCAGGACAATAATGAGAAGTCCACATAAAGACAAAACAAGATACACAAAGAGATGAGTGCTACAAGTCTTCAAGGCTTTACTGTTCAAAGACTTGTTTTTACTGGACAGACAGACTATTGTAATCTTAGTATAGGTGAGAACCATGGTGCCTATAGAACCTGTGAACAGGACCACAGTGAAAGTGAAGCCATAGACATTATTAATGAACACATCCTCACAAGACAGCTTAAACAGGGAGGCATTGTCACAGTAAGGATTCATGATCAGAGTCCTGCATCGGTTCAGTCGTACAGTCAGACCAAGCAGAATTCCAACCAAAACAAAGGCCACTCCCCAGGCAGAAACCGTCAGCTTAATCACCATTTTATTGCTCATAATGACAGCGTAGCGCAGTGGATTGCAGATGGCCACATATCTGTCAAAGGCCATAATCATGAGCACAGTGTGGGCAGTGGTGCCAAATGTGTGTGTGCTAAAAGCTTGGATCACGCATTCATAATAACTGATAAGCCGTTCAGAGGGAGGCCTCAACATGTCTATGAGGAAACGGGGAACCAAGACAGTGCTTGCAAATATATCATTGACTGGCAGGTTGCAAAAAATGAGATACATAGGCTGGTGGAGATTTATGTCAATCCAAACCAGGACTATAATGCCAACATTGACTAATATAATAAACACATAGGAGAAAAAGAAAAAGAAAAAAACAGGGTACATGTAATCCTCTGTGACTTTTAAGCCCTCCAGTTGGAGGGTGAAGCTGTTGAATGTGTAGTTTTCCATCACCCTGAAAGAAAAGAAACAAAATAGGAAAATTGACCTGTCAGCCTTTACAACTCAAATACAAGATACAAGTCAGCAAAAGTGAACCAAGGAGATAAAATTTAAAATAGTCCAGGGATTAAGTAATTTAAAGTATTCAAGTATTACCTTTTATTTCTGTTCTCATGCGAGCAGTTACCAAACACTCAACAACCCACCTTCTGCCAGAAGACCACAATCTCTGTCTCAACTTTTATAAAGAGATTTTGTCACCTGGGGAGGTATTGCGCAATGTTACAGCAAGGTATCAAGTTGGAGACTATAGTGTCTGTCAACAGACAAGAGTAGGCTAGAACACTTAACTAAATAATGAAGTTTAGTGGAGATCATAATTAGCTGGGCAGTGCTGAGGATTTGCAGAAACTTAATTATTTTTAATTATTATTATCTGGGTGGTATAACTGCTTGCAGATGTCATTAACACCTGTGACATCTTCACATTAATTCCAAGGTCTCTTTGAATGATGAGCTTAAGGTTGCACAGAATCATGTATTACATTGATTACACATAACGTTTATGTATCTTGAATGATATTCATATGGATATGCCTGTGTAATATATTTATTTTCCACTGTGTTTTATGGCATGGATGTGAGGTGTCTTTTTAAGCTCTCTGCCGGCCGTGATTCCTTGAACCGTGCACCCAAGCTTATTTGAGGGGTTGCGCCAGGTGTGTGAGGAGGTCGGTGTAGAAAGTCAGCACGTGTGGGTGTGAGTCCGGTATACGTGGCACCAGTGTTATGAGCAGCGGCCTCATTTATTGTTAGCCTAAATTTAACATCCTTCTGTTGTTTGACTGAGGGGGGTAAAAGGTTGACCATCGATTGAAGAGAACGGCATAGACTGGGTTTGTCTTGGGTGCGTCTCCAACAAGAGGACACGCGGACCAGCAAACCTCCCATCACTTCGCTGTGGATTAAGCAGCTGATCCGGTGAGATCTATTTCACTCTTTGTGTTGTTGTTTTTTTGCGTGGTATACCACACGATGAGCGCGCCTTTTTTTTTCTTCCTTTCTCTTGGATTATACCTTTTTCATTGCGTTCCGACAGCTCCCTGTCAGCGGCCTGCTTCATTTCCGTGTTGGATTTGATGGGACTGTTGCACGAAATTTGGGACGAGCTTGATGTTTTCCTTTAGTTTGGACTTCTAGGTTTAATATTGGGGACTGAGAAAAAAAAAGGGGGGGGGGGGATTCAAGGGTATTGTGTTCGCATGGGATATTTGATGCATTGGTAATATACAGCGCTTAGCGCAAAACTTAATTGAACCGGGTGTTTTTTCTGTGTGTGTTCAGCCCAGTCTGAACGTTTGTTTGTTCGCGCTGGGTGTGATTAACTGCCTTACCCATGCAGTTGGTGCGTTTATTAACATCGCTATTTAAAATAAGAAGTTTAAGCAGCTGATTGTTATACATCCTTTAGGTACTACTAACAATAGCTCAAAGCCAGCACAATTGTTTAAAGCAGTGATTCTCTAAGTGTGGGGCACAGAATGATGACAGGTGGGGCGCAAGTGACCTGGAGGAAAAGTCACGCTCATCAAAGCTGCAGCGTTTTCTGGATAGAAACGTCCCGATCACCGTACTTTCACTACTTCTCTCGGTTATAATTCTGTTTGTGTAGTTTTTCGGCGTTTATAACAAGAAAATTTAAATATTCAGACATCTCTGATGCAGCACATGAGGACAGCGCGTGGAAAAGCATGTGTAAAATAATTTACTGTTACATTCTGACCGATCCTGACTCTGTATCGGGGACAATTAATGAAGTTACCGCTGTTGAAACCTGCAGAAATATGAACAGAAGTTTTTACTGAGCGATGTCTAAAACTCACAGGAAATAATTCTACATACAGCTGGAAGCTACAAACTAGGACTGGGCTTTATAACTATACCTGTTTATACTGATATATTTTTACACGCGGTATAGAATTTTATAATACCGTTTATATCGTGCTCGCGTTTAGATCTTTACAACCGAGAGCAGAGTCTCTCATCAGGCTCTCCCTGTCTCTCTCTCTCACACATACACCTGCACCTGCCCCACTCTCCCACTGCGCATGCAGCCACAGCCAGTCGGCTCTACTATCGTTCAGTCAGCAGCGTAGAAGAACAGGCTCCAGTCGACACTAATGAGAAATATCATCTGGTTGGTAAAAAGAAAACCAGCGGTTCAATAGTTTACGGTGGTTCAGATTTCCAGCAGAAAAAACAGTTTGCCTGATACTGAGGGAAATAGCTCGTTTGGAGACAATTTCTTTCATTTTTTAAATTTACATCATAGTCACTTTCTTTAATTCAGTCATTGTTTGAAAACAAGGAAATAACATGTCTCAGTTATAACTTCAGATGATCATCTGTTGTAACATTCTTATAATTAATTCTTATAATGTCTTTGAATTGAACCTGAAACGTTTTGTACAAGAAAATCCCAGGATATAAAAGGTATATCGTGACAGAGCCTAAATATACCGGGTTATGGATTTTTGTTCATAGCACCCAGAAAATAAAATAAAATCTGCATCAGTAAACAACGAAGCACTAATGTCATCATACAAAGTTACAGACAGAACTGACCACACATGATAGCAGAGGAGCTCATACTCCCCACAGCTTTACATGTTAATGAGTTGTTAGGTTTTTCTATCATTGTTTTGTTGAGGAGAACCACGACTGGTTTAGAGTCAGTGCACTGATACCTTATTGAGGTACCAGAAGTCTATTGGTTTAATTCAGACAGTAGTTAGGATTCAGACAGCAGCCTAACAACCTAGACAAATAAGAGTACAGCTATGACTATCAATGTCCACTTATTGTGGGGCTGGCATTTCAAATCCACAACTTCCCCAGTCCTTTTGTCAATGTGTCTTTGAGTAGGTCCATTCGTTCCAGTCCATTCCAGGTCCTCCAAGTTCAAGAATTCACCCTGTGTTCAAACCCAGTTGCACTAAGCCCAGAAGACTGCAAAGAAGTGAATCAGTCTTCTACAATAATAATGAAAATAATAGATACTTTATGAATCCCCTTGGGGAAATTTTGTGGATTGAGGTGCCCCTTTGAGGTGCCAAGGGTTTGAGGTCTTGTACAGGGAGATTTTAACATGTGGCCAAGAATCATGGGGAGCCAGTAAGCGAACCACTAACCCCTTGGTTCGTAGCCGACTGCTCTACCAACTGCGCCACTGATGACCCCATTTTACCCATACAATGCAAATTCTGGAAATTAAAGAAGTTTGGTTAAGATAATTGAAACTGGGGGTGTCAAGAGATGAAAGTGTGAGGATTAAACTATCCCAACAATCCTATTTTGAATAGGCTTAGTCCTTCAGCCCTTCTCCACTCATGCGCAAAGAAGAGAGATTCATCAACACCCACCTGGTCTGTGGGCTCCACCTAGGATGTCATGAGTTGTGCCTTGTTTAACATTAGTTTTCTGGTGTTTCTGTTAGTCAGGTTTTGTTATTTTTCAGTATTGAGATATCTGTGTTTAGGTTTGAGTTTTTGTTCTAGTGCCTTATGAAGAGTTAATCTTCCTGTTTTTCTCTCCGCCGTTTTTCCTCTGATCCTGTTCGTGATACCTGTTCTCTTGATCTTTGTTTATTGAATTCTTTTTACCACAATTCCCTGAGTGTTTGAGTGCATGTTCTGGGTCCATTTTCAAACCTGTGACAGTTTCTATGCTGGGAAGTGGTGTGCAAACAGACCCCACTATGGCCTTCCACCGGCATGCATGCTGCATTAGTCATAGTCTACTGGCTATGGACTAATGATACAAAAGTTGAACTTTTTTGGATGTGTTACATCTGGCATAAAACTAACACAGCATTTGGGGCTGCTTTGCAGCTTCAGGACCTGGATGACTTGCCATAATGGATGGACCCATGAATTCTGCGCTCTACCAGAAAATCCTGGAAGAGAATGCCCGGCAATCAGTTGGTGTAGCAGGACAATGATCCAAAACACACCAGCCAGTCCACCTCTGAATGTCTAAAAAAAGGTTTTTTGAGTGGCTTAGGCAAAGTCGGGACTTAAATCTGATTGAGATGCTGTTACATGACCTTAAACAGGTTGTTCATGCATGATTGCATTTGTTGGCAGCAATGGTGGCACAACCATTTATTAGGTTTAGGGGGCAAATACTTTTTAACAGCACTGTAGTGGTTAGAACCAAAAATCTTAAATTTGGACTCATCAGACCAAAGGACAGTTTTTGGATTGACTGACCCTCATTGCCCAAATTAATGATGGACTGTCTTTTTCTCTTTACTTAACTACTGACTGTTTCTTAGCACAATGTGAATTTGTAATAGGGCTACAGACTCTGTAATCACCCTTTCTCTGCACAATACAACTGATGGTCTAAAGCACATTCTGAAAGCAAAAAACGTCACAAATTAACTCTTGAAAAAGCAGTCAGTGAATTTAAAACCATTCCAAGTGACTACTTCATGAGATTGATAAAAGAATGTGTGTCAATGTAGCTACTTTAAAATAATTAAATATAATACTGTACAAGATCTAGGTTATTTAACACGTTCTCGCTGACTACATAATTCCATATTTGTTTGGTCATAATTTCAGTGTCTTCAGTATTAATGTACAGTATTAATGTTGAAAATGATAAAAAATAAAGGAAAACCAGTGAAGGAGAAGGTGTGCAGACATTTGACTGGTAGTGTACAAATGAGCAAACGTTAATCAAGAAGAGACAGTTTTAGCTACAGTGCATAGTTCAGGGAACCATTTTAAGTGTAGTATAAAGAATATGTCAGACACATTTTAGGCGAGTTATTATATAATTTAAAGTAAAAGAATATTATCTTATATTTCTTTTCTAATGTCTGAAGTTACAAAATACTTACCAGCCCACCTTCCAAAGCCCAAAACTGCAGTAAGGGATACACTTATGGTTTTCATTGTCCACTTATTGTAAGTGAACAGTTCAAAGCCGTGAGTTGCCTAGTCCTTATGTCAAATATCTGTAAGTTGATGTCCAGGTGGAAAATCTCTCCCACAGAAGAAGTGGAGACCTTAGGCTAATGACCCATCTTAATGGGTGTGACTATTACATCTACTCTCACCCCCTCCCTTTGTCCAGCTAAAGACATTTTCAGGGCTGTTCAGGCCAGGTGTGAAGTGAAACCAACCTGGAAGATCTCTAGAAGTTGAGTCATGGCAACTAGACTTCTTCCTTGTTAGGTCAAAACTACTACACTACTCATCCAAGTAGCTTTTTCAGTCTGAGGGACTGGAAGGATGAAGTCCAGTTGCCATGACTTAACTTCCTGAAAACCTCATCTGGATGACTGAGAATCTTTACAACATATTCCTCATGTCAAAGTGTCCTTGGGCTGTCCTAGAGGCAAATTGTGTTGTGGATAAAGGTGCTATCTAGTTGCAGTCCATCTGACAACCATAAACAGTTCAGCGTCTATTTACTCTAGCTCACTCCAGGGTCCCCCATTCCAGAACTCACTCTACTGAGCCCAGAAGGCTGCAAAGAAGTCATCTTTCTCCAAGTACTTAACTTCTCTAAGCACCTACACCTACACATGGTCCCCATCATAGAAGAAAAAGCTTCTTAGGCCCAGTATTTCACCTCTCCTCAGTCAACATAAACCTGTCTATTGTCAGAACTCTTTTTGAGTCTGTTTAGGCCTTTGTCATTGACAGAGTTTGTCAGTCTCTTTTAGTGTGTTTTTTCTTGAGCATATTTTGTCATATCTTGTCTGTCTCTGCCTGCATATTTCCTTCCCTGAGTCTTTCTGTCATGGACTTGTCTTTTTCTTAGTCTTAGCCACTGTTCTGTGCCAGGACCTTAGCACATCTGTTTACAATCAAATCTTGAGGTTTTGTTGGAGCGGGTTATTTCGCCTCTTCGCCACTTGCTGGAGGGGGCGCAGCTTCACGCCCTCAAAAAAAAAAAGAGTTGCTTGCAAATATCGTCAGTCGCATGAACCCCTCATGATTCTCTCCACAATAAAGTGAAACGCAATAGTTGGTCCTTTTCCAGCTACGATGCGTTCACAGCCCCGTTTCCTCGGTTACTGCGCCCACCTGAGCCTGCATGTGCCCCCTGCCCGCACAGACACACGCAGGCACAACTCCACCTGACAGAGACACAGATTGACAATGTCTGGGAATAAGTGGAGAAAATATGGACAAATATATTAAAGAGTGGGAGAAAGAGAGAAAGAGAAAAAGATTGGATCCGACCTCAAAGACATTCTGCTGATTTATCAAGTGTGAAATATGAGCTCATCATGCAGATTTAATACAGCAGATGAACAGACATGATGGTGAACAGTTTTTCAAAGTTTCTGTCTATCGTGAGATCAGCAACACTGATCACAACTAGATAATAATATTTGTCATGCGCCAAACCGCAATCTCGCCTACAGGGCACCAAAATGGGTAGAGCTCTGGTCTCTACTGTGTTTTTTGGACAAAAGAGCTGTTATCAATGTCCCTTAATGACAAACTCAACAGCTTTCCTCACCCGACATGCTAATTTGTGACCAGCCTGAATCTTTAATCCCTGATTTAACATGAATGACTGTTTCACAGGTTTATTGAGAAGCAGACACTTAAGGACCTGATACAGTACCAGCAGTGGCCAGTATAACAAACTTTTCTCACAGTGCCTCAGATGAATTACTCAGAGGACATTATTGTAGGAGGAGTACCTTGAATTTAAGTAGTGTTTTTATCTTTCAAATGAATGATTAAACATCTACAATTAAATGTGTTTAAATGATCTATTGTGTGGACACTGGATTTAACATCAGTGTTTCATTCATCCTACAGAATAAAAACAGAAATTAGTTTGGGATTAAGCATCAAAAACAGACAAAAGATGTTTTCAGATGATAGCTGTATTAGTGTGGTCTGACTATCTTGCTGAGTAATGTAATGAAAATGTGATTTCAATATTTCACCACCAGTGTGTGTTTGCTGATGCTAAAGCCACAATCTGTTAATTAGTACCATGAGGCAGAAGAAACTCAGCAGGGGATCCTCAGCTAACCGACCTCCCAGTCCAACATCAGCTGACCTCCTTTGTTTAAACTAAACTAATAGGAAATCTCCCGTTGGCTCATACAACTTTAGCCTCAGAAGAAATAAGGTATTTAGTCACTAAAAATATAAAGAAACTTTTATATTGTAACAATATAAAATTTGATTTACAATATCTACAATTTTATTTGGAGGCTACAATTGTATAGTTTTTAATATCAAGAAATAACATGATTGTAGGTTCCTATTTGTATGAAACGTTCATTACTGGCTTTTTCCATCTGCTCTCTTTATGTTACACAGTATGTTTTAATCATTATATCACTTTCTATCACCAGGTGTGTAGGAAAACCTGTGATCATGGGTATAACAAAAAAAGAGAGAAAATTTCAGTCATCATGAGTAGGCAAGATGTTGAGAAGATAAATCTGGGGCATGCATATGGTAAAAGTAAGAATCCATTATCAACCATCTAAATTTACTCTATTTATTTCTGTCACCTCTAATATTGTGTATCTTAGTGTGTTAAAGAATTACTTACTGTATAAAGTATTTTAAGTATTACGTGACTTAATGTGCTTATATATTTGTGCATTATTTTTAGAGCTTTATGTTATATTTTTGTGCCTCATGTTACACTAGGTAGACAGTTTCCTGAAACCTGGAAGTTGCAACAATGAAAACTGCCATCAAGAGCTTAAAGAAAATACCATCTGGTGCCTGAGGGTGAAATGGCATAGCAGGTATTGTGGTTGTGGTTGGTCCAACACACACAGGTGAGTTCACTGCCTGTCTTGAAGTCACAATTTCAGAGCAGAGACAAATGTTTTAAAAAGAAAACATTACTATTTAGAGAACAATGTTCAGCAGTCAGTGTGTTTGGTCCTCTTGTGAGACTCTGGACCATGAGGTTTGAAGCCAAGCACAGTTTGTCTTAATTAAGTTGTGCAACACACCAATTGCTTTAACATCTGGCCCACTCCCTAGCTATTAAACATCATTTAATGACTTGAGGGAGTCGATGAAAATTTCTAAGAAAATACTAAATGAAATTAATAAGAAACACTAGGAAAGAATTAGTTCAAGTCGTAGAACAAAGCAGCTGCTGGATCCCAAGGGGCCACATGTACACAAGGATATGACATGTTTAATGTTTAACTGTATTTAGTCATTCAGGTCTATTGTGTTTTTCAAGAAGCACTGTAGCATCTAAGCTAGCTACCTCTAAGTAGTGACTTAAACACTGTGAGTTAAAATTTAAAAATAAAAATTTTAAAAAGGTACCTAGACTGACGACATTGATGTCAGACTAGATTGCAGTACTTAAATAAATTAGTATGGTCAAGACCACTTCACACATGGTGTGAATACATCTACTCACACACTCTCTTCCTCTGTTCACCTAACGAGCCTGTTCAGACCAACTGTGAAGTGAAACCAACCTGGAGGTTAATTTGAGGTCAAACTTTCTTCAGACTGAAGAAGCTACCTGGATGAGGTGGTGAAACATTTCGACCAAACCAAGAAAGAAGTTCAGTTGCCATGACTCAACTTCCAGATAAATTCAACTGAATGACTGAGAATCTTCACCAACATACTTTTATATAATTTGATTAAGCTGAGTGTGTGTAATGGATTTTTCAATACTGTAATCTGCCAGGCTGTGTGGTTTTTAAGTCCACACTGCCTTGTGCACGTGTGTATTGTGGTTCTTCTATACTCGTCTAATTACTGGGCTGCAATGTGTGTCCTGGCGGCTTCAGTGCTCCCATGTGTCGCAGTGACCAGGAGGTTAATAGAATTAAAAACAACAGCGAGACATTCAGGAGTCATTCTCAAGAGAGAGAGAGAGAGAGACTCCAGACTACTTAAAGTGTGTATCTGTGTGTTTGTGGCATGTGACTCTGATACAATACACTCTTCCTACAATATGCTGATTTATTTTGCTCCTTTAAATTAACTTACCCAGTAAAAACCCATGTTATAACAGATTAGGTTGTATTTAAATGTTAATTATCAGAGTTCATACTCTGACACAGTTTAAGCTGTATCAGGTCTGACATCAAATAACCAAAGCATTAACCGAGCCAGAATACTAATGTCTCTGGTTTTAAGTAAGCAAAACTTGTGAGCTAACGTTTGCTAGACCACCAGGTTTAGACAAACATAGAACATTAGCAGTTTGCTCCCAACACCCCATGAGCCAATAACAGCAAATCTACATGTTCGGCTGTTACCATGGATCAATGTGAAATTGGCCAAAGTTAATACCTGCACAGGTTTGTAAAGGCTCCATGCACGTTTTTTTTTACACATTTGAGCAAACAAAGCTAAATGTTCCACTGAATAATGAAGCTGTTGGTTGTTGGACTTCAGGTTGACTTGTCCCTTCTTTGTGTTTAATTTCAGCCTCAGTTGAATGTGACAGGGATTCAGATTCATTTCGGTCTGCATTTAGTTCTTGTGTGTCCATTTTACTCCAGTTCTGTGTGATTTCATCTTGACTGTCTGTCATGGAATGAACAGTGAAACATCACGTTTCCTCATGAGACTTTTTTTACTCTGTAAAGGAGATGATTGAAATAGCAGCAAGGAAAAGTAATATTACATTTAATACATAAAAAAACCTCAAATCGTTTTTTTTTTCTACTAATCTAATCCCTAAACTAATCCATGATTTCTTTCTTTCCACAGTGGACCATGGTCAGCACAGGGTTTTATGCAGGATGCACTTCCTGACACATCCCGCCCCAGTTTTCACAGAGGTAGGGACCAGCACCTAGAATATACACTGACTTGTGCTGCCTCAGTGGGTGAGGTTTTTTCACACTTCATCATACGGCCTGGAGGATGATTTTTTATCTGACTGGTCTGTTTCTAGCAGTTTTCTGTCTGGGCCAGTTTGGACTCTGTAATGTGAGAAGAAAAGTCATTAAGTTGTGTTTGCTCAGTAAAAGTTCATGGGACTGGATTATGACACGTTTTGTGTTATGTTTAAGTGGCACTAGGGGAATGATCAAACTTTATCTAATTTGTTTAGTGATCAGCAAATTTCTAAAAACCTTGCTCGGTTCATCGTGCTCTGACAGTGAAGTGAGTCCATGTAGACTCCAGGTGCTGTCATTAGAGCCTCCTGTGTGCAGTGTTGAACATCTATTACTGGGTCTCTCTCTTTGCTCCCAGAGGACTAATTACAATCAGAAACTGTTTGGTAAGAGTTTTGATAGGAAGCAACTCACTGTGGATCTCATTAATAACTTCCATTGTTTCAGCATTAACACTCATTAGTGGCTCCTGTGGCAACTGGAACACACAGTGACGGAAACGGGCATACAGTGCAGTCTCCAGAGCTCCCAACATGCAACAGCTGAAACCACAAACCACGAGTCCCTTTAGGGGTTGTACTGTGTGGAAATAATCATGTACAGGTGAAACAAGTTTCTTTCCATGTTTTTACAAATTTCCCACTTGTGGGACTAATAAAGGTTTATCTTATCTTATCTTATCTTATCTTACAAGTAACATTTAACTTTTGTGTGTTTATGTTTTAAGATTCAGATTCAACATCATGGCTGAATAAAAATCTCAAAATCACATTTACTGGTCTCAGAAATTAAGAACATATTTTTTAATATAAAGATGCACTGATCAATCAGCAGGAATTCAGAATCTTTCAGAACTGGACAGTTTCAAGCTTGACTGGCCGTGACCAGTGAGCGGTTGATCAGTTTCAGATATCCGTTTTTGTGCCTGTTTACACGTATGGTGGTCCACATAGTGCACCAGAGTGTGGTGCTCTGTCCAAAGAGGTTCGCTCACATGCTGTGTCACACATACGTCAGCGTGGAAGTTCTTTATAGTAACTGAAGGAAACACCAAACTTGCACTTTATAATACATGTAAGGCCAAATAAAAAGTGTGGAGGAACAACCACAAAAACACAATTCTAGGCAACAGTGGAGAGGAAAAACTCCCTTTAACGGAAGAAACCTCCAGCAGAACCAGGCTCAGGGTGGGCGGTCATCTGCCTCGACCGGTTGGGGTGAGTGGAAAGAGAAGAGAGAAAAGAACAACAGACAACAGAGTCAACGTGATGAGGGAGACTGCAGCAGCTTCCTCATGCAGCCAGACAGGAGGACCTGGGTCAACACAGCCTCCTCTCATGATGAGGACCTGGAAGAACAATAGAAAGCACAAAAGATTTCACTGATTTTCAAAATAAATGCTGCAGTCTCATCAGCAGGTTTACTATGAGCTGAACTAAAATACTGGGTCAACCAAGGACTGGAAACAGGTACAAATCCCTGCCACTAACTGAACGTTAGGACATGTAAATGAAAGAATAAAAAAAATGTAATTCATTTATGTACAAAACCAGAAACCATATCCAGTTTTGACTATTTCCTCTGTGCTATGTAGTTGAATGAAACAGGTTTATCACAGTGTCTGAATGAAGCCTGATTCTGAAGCTATCTGACAAACCAACACTGTCTCCTGAAAATGACAACAAGTGATGTTGTTGCCTAAACCTGACAAACACACTCGGGTTCAACAGTCCTGCTCTTTATGTCCCACATCAGTCCCTCATGTTCCACATCTGAGCATCTTCTGGTTTTTACTCAGCAGATTTATCCAGATGTCAGAGCAGTAAAAACCTCCAGTTGGTTTCTGTGTGGGGGAACTCCGGGAAGATGTGGAAAATGCTATAAACAAAGTTTCAGGATTATTCTGCAGGACTTCATGCTGAGCATCAATTATGTTTTAATGGATGTAAACAGATGCAGAAACCCAATAATTAGCCTGCATCATTGTGTGTCATTATGGGAAAAGAGTTGATTCACTGCAGGTTACATCATATCAAGCAAACTGAAGACGTGTTTCTACTTATGTACAAAATGTACAAAACTAAATAGTTTGTATGTTCTTAAAAGAGAACCTGCAGCACTAGTTTATCTACATATTCACACTAAACATTGGAACCTCACTAGACTTCAGATCATGATCCAACACTGAAGTCATTTTAGTAAATAAATAAATCTGTGGTTGGAGGATTATAAAACCTCATGTTGAATCATTTATCTAATTTGTGATATGTTGTATTTTAAAGACCATCCATCTAAAGTTGCTTTGGACTTTTTATACATTTCATTGTGTTGATTTAATTGTAAATGGAAAAAATGGCTATTTTACCTATAAATCTACACTCAGTGAAGCACAAAGTGAAATAAAATTGGAAATTTTGATTGAAAAGCCGATCTCTTTTGTGGCGATTAAAACGCTGGTGGGTTCTACAGAGATTGTCTCAAACTTACTTTTAAAGCAATCTCCAGCAATTGATCCTCTTCCAGCACGGACATGCTCAGTGCACCGGGTGTGTTTACAAACGCGTCAAGAGGAGCGGTCGGCAGAGAATTCGGTGTTTCAAAATAAAAGACTGTGATTGTCAATAAAATGGAGATAAAATGACCCACAGACCGGCACCGGTCCGCGCCTCGGTGGTTGGGGACCTCTGCTGTAGGTGATCTCATGTGATGTGGAGATGCAGCAGCTTTGATTGGAGTGTGGCGCCACCTGCTGGTCACATCACTGCTCTGTTCAGTTCAGTTTCAGCATGAAGCAACATTTTCTTTCCAGTTTCCATCAGCTGCTGTTTTATGAAAATACAAGAAGCGATTATTCATTTCTACCAGTTATTCTGTTCATATTTCACAGCAGTTTCTCTTCTTGACTCTTCACTTTTATTTAGTTAATTACTAATGGATTTATCGATACTATCTTCTAACCATTGTATAATAAAAATAATAATAATTATTAGTAGTAGTAGTAGTAGTAGTAGTAGTATCACTTTTTAAACAAACAATGTGTGCATTAATACTTCTCAAATGTGAAAGTATAAGTACTTTAAGTACTTTTTATGTTATGTTACTTATGTTATATGGATGAAAATGAAAAAAAAATCTGCCGATTAATGACAATTACAGACTTTGCTGCAGTTATTATTTTGGGTATTTTGCCTTTATTCACTGTGCTGTAGAGAATAACAGGAAACCAGGGACTTTAAATGGTCTCATTGATGCTGTTGGTCTCTGCAGAGGAAGTTTGACAATAATGTTTCACCCACTAAACAAAAACTGTTTTTGTTTCATATTTTAATAAACAATGTTAAACACAACACGTTTGTAGCTAAGTTCACAGTTCTTGAGAAAACAAGTCGCACTGAACTGTTGCTGAAGAGTCAGTTCCTCATTTGCCTCAAACATTTATTTGTCTTCGCTCCATTCAGGGCGATTTTTGCACCAAAATGAAAATCGCACCGTTTAGCAGTTCTCAACAAGAAACACGATAAAACGTTTCACAAAATGTGGAAACTTTTTATTGATTGTATGAAAACGTACAGGCAGAAACCACTGCTGAATGTGAGTGAGCTTCAAGCCTTCAGGCAGAAACCGTCATGCTACTGTGATGAATATACACATGGGGTCGAGAGAAGAAAATCTGCATCCAGAAATACAACCTGGAAAGAAGGAAGCCAAACATCAGTTCTGTGCAGAAACGCTGCCAAGTTTTCTGGTCAGATGGACTAAAAGACGGTGGAAACGTAGCCTGTGGTCAGATGAGTCCACATTTCAGCTTATTTCTGTGCCAAAGACGAAAACGACCATCCAGACTGTGTGAAAGGTACAAAAGCATCTGTGACAGCATGAGTCACTTTCACATGTGTGATCTTGTCATCAACACACAGGTGTATGCTGGGAGTTTAGAGAGACACGTGCTGCCATCAAATCATGGGAAACACTCCCACCTCAGACTGACATCTAACACACACACACTCCATAAATCCAGGTGAACATTACAGAAAACACACGCATCCTTATAACTGTAGAGGTTTTTTTGTACAGAAATCAGTTTGAATCCTGTTTTTCTTGATCATCTTCAGGATGTAAGATTAGAAATGTGGGTCAGGAAATTTTCCTGCAACTCACCCGCCTTCTTCTTTTTTATTTTTTTAAAGTCCTGCCTTAAACACCAGGGTTCAAATTCCAGCTCCTCCCTCGCAGGGCTACAGGAATGTCAACCACTGTAAGAGCTGGATAATTCACACAAACTCCACAAGACAGTCTGAGCTGCAGTGAAAGGAGGAAACAAGGAGCTGACTTTCACAGTGAGTCTGAATTGATCATTTCTGTTTGTTTCTTTCTGGGAATCTTCATTAAAGCTGCTTTGAAAACTTCCCAAACTTTAATAACACAATGCAAAGTTTCAGAAAAAAGTGAAACTAATGAAGCTGGTTGATTGAGTCTCTCTGCTGCTGAGTGAAATCCTGACAGTTCTGCATTTCTGGTTCATGAATCACTGCTGCTGCTGGGTCTGTGTCTGCAGGTACTGCATGGAAACACTGTCAGAGGTTGGAAGTCATTAAGTAGATTCCTGGAAGTGCTACTCTTTAGAGTAGGTGCATTTTAGGCCATTGATACTTCTTCCTCACTACTTTGGTTAAGTGTTTTTCATTTTTCAGACAGGTTATGAAATCACATAATATCCAATGTGTAAATGTTAACACAGTGATTCTGCTTAAACTGAATAAAGACAGACACAAACTTTTAGTCACATTTTAATTTCTGGAAGTCATAATGAACGGTGACCATGTGGGGCTGAAGTGAAATCACTCCCGCCCTGGTTTTTTAAATCAGTGATGCAGCAGTCACATTCAGACTCGCTGTCAGGTTTTTGGAATTTCTGGGAACCAAACAAAAGTGATTTACAGATTCAAGACTCGGTACAGAAACCAGGCTGAAGGTCCTCTAATGGCCACTAAAGAGCTTCTCTAATGAACTAATGAAGAGAAAATAAAAAATAAATCAGTGAGTATTTGACTTTGTGGCAGGGAACCATAATGATCAAAACAACAAGGCTGAAAAATAACTTCTGTTGTCCAGCTTCTACATCACGTTCTGCACCACTGCATGGCAACAAACTGTGTTTGACTGAGTTCCTCTTAAATCAGTTCCCAGTTTGCTTTGCACTGTAGTTTAATCTGCAGGCTGTTATTTGTGCAGAGTAAGACTGTTAGCTGAGGTCCTGTGGCAGCGTGTGTGAGGCTTAGAAATTTATAGCATCACCGTTAAGCTCTGGCCCTCCAGCTGTGGGGGGCCAGCTTGTTGTGTTTGGCCTCAGAGGAGATTAAAAACCTTGGGATGGGTTTATTTTTCTTGACATTCCTCTACTGATAGGAAGATGCTTCCTTCCTGCCACTCAGAGCCAGATACTATCTCTTTCTTTCCCCTTTGTCTTTCTCTTTCATTGTTTTCTTTTCATTATCTGTGTCCCTGTTAGTTCTGATGTGACAAAATGTCTTGATTCAGGTTCAAAAACAAGAGTCTGATTGCACTGTGTGAAGAAAAAGAGCAAGATGTGCTCAACTTGTACAATATGGAGATAAATATATGATACAGTGATGTGTTTGCATCTTGGATTGTACCCCATATTACAGACACTGCATTGAAAACACCTTTTTCACCCATAAGGGGCCAGAAGCAAATTCCTTGTATGTGCTACCATACTTGGTGAATAAAGTTGATTCTGATTCTGATTTTATAACGATTTCTGAAGTTTTGTCAGTTCAAATAGAGTTAAAGTCAAAAAGTACTTGTGTATATGTTGTGCTCCTTCACAGTAAACACTTCAACATTTGCAAACATCTGGTGATTAATGTCTGTAAACATCAACCTCGAGGCCAAAGCCACGTTAGTCCAGACAAACCTCAACAGCTGCTGAGTCTCAACCCCTGTTCCCCTGAACTTTCAATTCAATTCAACTTTATTTATATAGCGCCAAATCACAACATAAGTCATCTCAAGGCATAGCAGAACCAGGCTCAGGGTGGGCGGCCATCTGCCCCGACCGGTTGGGGTGAGTGGAAAGAGGAGAGAAAAAAGAACAACAGGTAACAAAGATCAAAACAACAACAAGGAGCAGCAGACAAGGCACTGGGCAGGTTGGTAGGACCAGCAACTACAGCTCCAAGGTCGAGGATACCTGCAGAAAGATACAGAGAGAGA
>JAUMHL010026437.1:0-18775 GCA_032362345.1 Sandelia bainsii | reverse complement strand
AAAATGTCAAATATCACTAGTCTTCTTCAGAATGAAATGCTGACATTACAGAATGCATGGTTTTATACTGTCATGGCAGTAAGATTAAAAAATGTGGTTTCAATGGAAGTCAATGAGGCATTTATGGCCACGAAGGTGTCCAGAGGGAGCATTTGACACTATGTAAAAATTACTAATGAAATCAAAACAATTTTGCTGCTAAACTTTGACATATCCAAGACTCTAATAACCACCAAAGCCCCATCTCCCTACTATTTATGTGTAAAATAATTCATCTTTTGTTGGGTTTTTTTAATAAATCATGACGATAAGTCAAATAATTAACCTGGCATTTAAAGGGTTAAAATCCTGAAAATGTTTTAATGTTTTGAGCAGGGTGGAAGTTGTTTAAGTGATTTATGGGGGAAAAAAAGCAAAAAATGTTTATTTTTTTAAATATTGATGTGATGTATGATGATTTTATAGCTGTTTTTGTGCGTGTACATTTTTGGCCACGAAAGTGACAACAGGGTGCAAAATGCATCAACAGAGTATACAAGACATGTAAGAGAAAATTTCTAATTTAAAAAATTTTAGATTCAGTGTGATTTTCTTTACAATGATGTCGATGTCGCATTATTCGCAAAACCGTCCATAAACCTGCTTAGGTTTATACCACGCTGCTCATATGTGCAGAACTTGCCTCAGAATCATCAGGATTTTAAGCTTTCTTCAGTATCATAGTAATTCTCTGACAGTTGTCAAAACATTCACATGTACACAGCAATCAGAAACTGTTGTTTGCAAATTCTGCATAGTTAATTTTCCAAAAATCTCAGTTTTTTTTTCCACAGAGGACTCCGGAAACAAGCAGCAGCGCCATTTTATGAATGTTACTCACCGCCAATATCAAAAATAAGAGTTGAAGAGTTGAAACCAGCAGGATTTATGATTGATAATCACATTTTCCATTAAGCAACATATAGTGTAGTATCCTAGCTCTAGGTTTTACTGCTTATCGTCGTATCTTATTACATAAAATGAGGATATCTGCCGGTTGCTCTGCTAAATTAAGCTAGCAAACAATTAGCCCCAGTTTGTGCGGTGTTTGTTACGTTACTGTGGTGAGTTCAGGTCACAAAAATAACCCTCGATGGCTTTTAAAGTTAATCAACCGTAAATGTGTGAATAGAAAAAGAATCTGGATGATTAAAAAATGTTCAGTCCACTTAATGAACGATATTTTAGTCTTAGTTTCCCAACTAATGACTCTTGATACTAAATCTAAACAAAGATTGTGACCAAGATTAGAAACTGAGTCAAACTGTGGAAACCTTTAAAAAGTATTGAAGCAGCTAATGAAATATTTATTGTCTAGATGGGTCCAGGAATTTTGAAAGTATTGACAGAATATTAGTATTAGTGGTACTTCTACTTGTAGTTTTAGGGAAGTACTTCCACCTTTACTTGGGTTTTAAGTTTATTATTTCATGTTATAATTTGTAAAGATTTGCAAATTTAATGGAGTAAAATATTTAATTCTAAAATGTAGTTAAATACAAGCAGGACCGTTTCTTGCTCTATGCGGACTATGCAGATGCATAGGGCCCCGCAGCCACTAAGGGGCCCCCCAGCTACCAGTTTAGTCTCAAAATATTTTTGTAGAATTAAATGTAATTCAAATATCTCTCAGATTATATTTGCTCTGTAATGTTGAAAGAAACTTCTATAAACCACTGGGAAGTGTCTTTGATATCACTGCAGAAACAGCTGCACCAGAGTATTAACTTTGATTTGCTCTAAACCAGGCATGTTCAGATTTACACATTGTCTTTGATAGCTCAACTAATAAAGAAGCGTTCGCTTCGCGACCAGGCTTGGCCATAGTATAGTTAAACTTTTTTTTTCATTTGATCATTCCTGTGTGGCTTCATTGACATTTAAAAACGATAATTGTCACAATTATAATAAATTTGTTTTAAAACTGCATTTGTAAGTAACCTTTGCTGTTACATCTTTTTCTGAGAGGCCCACAGGAATCTTCACATCATCAAATCTGGGCCTCTACATAAAAGGTTTGGACACCCCTGCTCTTTACATAATTAGGTTTATTATGTAATACACCAAATTGTTGAAACTCATAACACAAAAATTTAGAAACAATGGATCTGATTTGAATCTTTGCTCATGATTTTGCCTGGTGTCTTAAAAATCTTTGATTTGCAGGTGCCATTCTAAAGTTTGTAAGTTTCTGCACCTGTATGATCATAGAGAGGGAATTTTTTACCTTTATTATTTTCTATAGTCTATTGCCTGGTTCAACTTAATTCTTTTCTTTGTTGTTTTTAATTTCAGTTTCGAGAACCTACTGTGATGCATTGCAACAGATCATCAAAGGGTTTAAATTCCTTGTATCGATTCAAAACAGGGGCCCCCAAAATAATCTTGCATAGGGCCCCCAAAGACCTAGAAACGGCCCTGAATACAAGTACAAAGTCTTAAAAAAAATTAAATATTAACATGTTTTAAGTACCTCCAAATTCTACTTGAGTAAATATACTTACCACAACTTAAGCATTTCCAGATATCAAGTTTCCAGGCTCAGCAGAGTTGGAGGTTTCAGCTGAAGCTCATTGTTGTTGGGATCAAACAATTGTTTTTTTACTTGAAAACTGAAAAAGTTGATAAAATTAAGACAAAAAAACTACTAACTTTGAGGATAAGCAGGATTTAGATCAATGTTTTTTCAGTCCTCTGAGCAGCACTAAACCATTATGTATAAACATCTCCAAACCTTGATAAAGAAGCCAGAACTATTGTTTCTGCTTCAAGACAAAGAAGAAAATTACTTTTTTGTGATTTTTGTCAACTGACTCTAACATTAGTTAAATATTAGTCTTGTCTGAATTAAAATTCATTTGTGTTTCTTCTTTCAGATTTAGCAGAGACCTCTTAGAGACCTGTATTAAGGATGAAAGTTCTGGGGAAAAACAGTAAGTGACCTTTGAATGGAGTCTGTTTTGCTACGGACACACTGACTTAAATCACTTTATATTATATTTTTGTATAAATGTAGAAAAGTTTGTGGATCTGGTGACTGGGGAAAATGAATGCATATTTAAATGCTGTAAACAACCACAAATCAATTTTCTGCCTTACCTGTTGATCATTTACACAGGTGTGGTGATTGTCAGAGACTAAATTTCACATTTGTCTCAATAAAATCTCTTTAATACTTTTATCAGGCTGCATATAATGAACCTCGAAGGTTTGGAAATTCAGTTTTTAGTTGGTGACATTTTTTCTATCGCGTTTTTCTCTTGATGCCCGTCAACTTTCAATGACGTTCTACTTTTAGTGTGGTGTATATAACCAGTTTATTTTCAATTATAATTAAGACCAGATAAACACTACTATCTACACTGTTTACTGCTTCATTCCAGTGGTGGAGGACATGTTCAGATAATTTACTCATTTAGAAGTACTCTTAGCATAGGACTAGAACTTTTTCACCATTTAGTCACAGTTAATGTCTGTCTATCTCCATCCTGCACTGATCGGTATAATCACTGGTTTAAAACTCCCCTTGCTGTAGCTGTTGATACTGTAAGTAGAACTCTGCAGAATGACTTGTCTGATGATACTGTCCCAGTCAGATGTGCAAAACACTTGTGCATTCAGCTCCAGTTGCAGCGTGGCACAAAGATAATCATCTGAACAACCTTATTTGGGATAACCATGACCTGGATGACAGAGAATCTTCACAGACATTGTGCTAGTGTTGTAACAAATGCTCTAAGAGTTGATCTGATGACCTTGATACTCTTTGTCAAAAAATGATCAGGCAGACAGTAGACAAGAGTTGAAGTGAAAAAAGGTTTATTTGTCAAAAGCAGACAGTAAACCTAGTGAGCCACAACCCAGGTTATGTCTGAAGCTTTGCCCTCTATACATCATCTCTTATACCTTCTGAAGACCCCTCCTTTGTTCAAAAATGCATCCCGTCAGCACTTTCTCTCTCCGATTTTACACTATTATTTCCCTAGTCAGCATTTTACCCCTCGCCATCTTGGGGAAACCCAGTACTTTTCCACGTCGTGTGAATGAATACAACCAAGTTAGTTCAATCCCTTCTTTAACACAGTTATTTTTCATCAAACTATTTTGAAAACAAAACAACTCACTCTTTCCTTTGCTTCAGTAGGCCACACATATTGTGCATCTTTTTTTTCCTTAAAACCAAACAAAGTTTTTACTTAACAATTATTTAATATTTCTACCTAAAGATTGTGTTGTCCAATTCAATATTAATGTAGGCCTTCTAAATTCAAAGGAAAGTTTTACACATATGTTTATTTGCTTTATTTGATACATTACTACAAATGGGGTAACATTTAAAGTAATATAACATAGTATATATGATACAAAGGAAAAAAAACACTAGTTAGATTTAAAAAAAAATTAAAAGTTTTTTCATTCTCATCTTTATTTCACCAACAACCGGCTCTCATTTAGTCAGTTTTTACCCAGTGCCTGTGCCTGCATAGTCAATATGAATAATTTCTTTACCTTTTGTACCAATCTGTTAATTATTATTAAAAGCATCATGAGATGTGATCTATGACTAAAACTAAAACTGTGTTTCACTAACTAAATTTTGACTAAAACTAAATGAATAAACTATGACTGAAGTAAACTACAAATTTTCAGAAAATGAAGATGAGTAAAACTAATTAGAAAATTCCTGTCAACATTAACAGTGAAGTGCTGGGCAAATCAATTTTGACATGATGGTGCTGGATGAAACGTCAGAGGATCTTAAAATCTGAAACCAAGTCACTTTTATTGATACAGTCCAATATCAAAGCTTAAAGCAAACAACACCCTCAGTCCCTACAAGCCTGAACTAATCATGGTGCTACAGCAATTACAGAGTGACAATGTTACTACAAATGACTACAAATTTATCCTGAGAGAACCAATAATGTCTGAAATAAATTTCAATCCAGCTAATAAATGTTGAGAAATTTCACTAGACTAAGACATGAACAGGAAAAGTATCAGTAGGAATCATTCTGTGAAACATACAACTGTCTTTAATGTCATTGTCCAAATAAAATGGTGACAGGAAGTCCCATGCAGAATTATTTAATTATTAGTTTGTTTTTATAGACTAAAACATATTTCATGTAAATGTGATAAGGTATTCTGGATAGGCCTGGATGTCGTTGAAGACAATAAACATGGTTGGGTTGGTAGAGTTATCAGTAACGCTGTCATACAGGTCTGCAGCATTCCCAGAACCTTTGGAGGGTGGGGTGACAATGCCACTTTTTCCTTGGGTGAAGTCTCCAACAAGAACTCGGGCCAGGTACATAGGTTTGTGTCCGTTGGCATCAGGTTTAGCGTAGCCTCGTGCTGAGTAGGCGGGGTCAACAGCAAAGTAAGAGCCGTTACCGTACATTGCACCTATAGGAAAAATAAAAATAAAAGTGAGCAAGTCCAGGTCCACTTGCACATTCATCCGACCAGATGTCTGTGAGACACTGCACCTTCTCACGACATCACGTTTGTCTGTGATTCATCCTGCAGCATATTTTAGGTGTTCTAACGAAACAAATTAAAGTCTACGCATGATTTAATGCCCTCAGATAATGAGATTTATGGCATTTGGTCCAGTTTTGGTTCGGTACGCTTTCTCACCAGGCGGACTGCACCAGAGTTCGCTATTTGATTCGGATCGAGACCACCTGTTTATGGGGGTCTCGGTGCGGTTGTTTTTGTGCGCACCCGAGTGCGATTACTGTGTTCACACCGGACCAAGCGAACCGCACCAAAGGGGGAAATGAACTCGAGTTCGATTCAAACGGACTAAAGCCTGTAGGTGTGACAGCGACCTAACTCTCTGAGATCCCATTTGGCCACGACTAACTTTTCTTACTTGTTATTGTGTTGAGGTTTTCTGCTTAATGTGGTAACATTTCGTTCTGTTTCAGGATGGTGTTTTATGTGATGATGTAGTTAGCTTGAGTCCAGGATCACTGCCTTGGCAATTCACGGTCCTGAATTCTAGGGGCCATGGTTGTGACCACACTAAAGGGAGTGGTGGATTTGTTTATGTGCTGATTCAAATGTCAGCACACACCAAAACAGCAAAGTAAAACTACCATTGCATTTAATTGCTAACTAAAAGTACAGATTGTGTAGAAAATGGCTGCTTAACATAGATGCATTAATGTTGTCTAGAGAGTATTTTTTAGTTCAAGTTATATAATTTTCACAAAACTCTGGTAAAATATGTAAACACGTCCATTTTCTTTATTTTTGATTCAGACTTAGATTAAGTTTGAGCAGTAGTTAAATAAGTTAAATAAAGTTTGTATCTCTCAAAGAAACATCCCAAAGTTTTTGCTTTAAGTTCTTGAACTTAACTTAAATTTCTTGAAAGCAAGTTGAGTTACCACTAAACGGCACCTTTGGGATAAACATGCCCTGGGTTTTTGAGAATCTTCACAAAGTCTTTCAAAGATGCAGTATCTTTAAAATCTTTGACCCAACGCATATGCTAACATTAGTTAAGCACATGTTGTAGAGTCTCTCATGTTAAAACTCTTACATGTTGTAGACTATGTATAAACAGGACTTGCAGAATTAACTGTCTGAGTATGTTCAGACACACAACACACTGTCAGTTCCAGTTCCACATGTCTAAACTCCCAGTTGCTGCCATTCAGCTACATTCACTGTTAGTATTAGATGTCAAAAACTGTGCTAGCTTAAAAAAGGTGTCTTTATTTTCATCTGCTCTTTTCTGTTTTCATCCTCATCTCATCCACTATCCTCCAGCATTTAGTGTTCTTGTGGCAACTAGTTCAGTTTTACAATAAATCTACTGTACAGAGTTATGATTTTTCAGCTTGATATTATCCCAGACTTAAGACACTTTCTATAGTTTTCTCTCTTCAACCCTTGCTATTTTCTCTGTGTCCGAAATCACTCACTACTCTCTCCCTCCCAGTTCAATGTGGGATTCTTTCAGTTATGATCCGTCTACTCAGCATTACCACCACTACACCACTGACACCACTACAAAATGGTCAATACCCTATATAGTGCACTATATAGTAAATAGAGAGTGATTTTGGATACAGCCTCTCACTTTGTAGATTATTTTGCGATAGTAATCTGTGAGAAACATATATATATATATATATATATATATATATATATATATAATATGGATTAAACTAAGCTTTGAGGCAAAGAATCTGCTTTAAGGATTTTTAGTAATTGAGTTATTCAAATTTCTTGAGGAATCGTTTCAGATAATTTCCCCTTTGGTTTCCCTGTTGTAACCCTGTTGTAATCAAAACCTTTAATATACACATGATGAAGTTAATTTGTTCTTATATTCTATGTAATCCTGATGGTAGAATAAGTCAAAAAACAATGTAAAGGTCCAGTTGTGCAACAAAACAAATTGTTTGGTTATCCTCCTACCACTCATTTGAGCAGTGTGTGAGGGTTTAGTTACCATGTGCTCCAGCATAGCTGCGGTTGAATCCTTGTTTGTTGATGAGGTCGATGGCATTTGAGTTGGTGCCATGAAACAGCAGCTTTTCATTGTTTTTGTGATTGTTCTTCTTCTCCATTTCTTTCTTAAGGAGCTGGTAGCTCTGCCACAGTGTCTCATTTTGGACTCTTTGAATCTACAAACACAGTTACAATAAAACAGGTCATTTTATTCTGTTACACATTCTCACTCTGCAGGCTGAATGTGTCTGTTTTCATTTACTTATTTTTTATTTGCAGCTTTTCTTTCCAAAATCTGAAAATTTTAGTTTTTTTAAGTTGCAGAGCAACAGTTAAATCTTATGCTTGTTTTATGCTCGCAGTACTTTAAAATATACCTGTTGAGACACCTCTAGTACAAACATTACTGAGTTGGTGGTTGGTGTAAACTGATGAAGTGATGGAGAGAGGTGTAAAGTTATAAGAATTATTTTACAGTTATAATATTATGACTTTGAGGTAACAAACATGATGAAATAATCTATATATAGTTAGAATTATCACATACACTGATGATGTTTGAAGTAAGACTGGTTCTTTTAAATTCTTTCTCCACATCGTTGTATTCCTGAGATCCTGAAGTCACAGGAAACAGCTTCACAATGTCGCCCTTCATGTCGTCCCAGTGTGGGGGCAGAGCAGCAGCACTGTCTTCTGATATCATAAGAAAAGGGAAGATACATTTTCATGTAAGCTCAATCTTATTTTCATAAATTCTGGAACAGAGAACATTCATAACTTCTTAATGTAAACATGAACATGACATCCAGCTAGCATCTAACCACTTGCTAGAGGGTATGATGCTGGGGTCATGCAGGGGGGTGTGAATAGTGTGAAGAGTCACATCCTCCATTCTCTGGCAGGCAGAAGCCTGGCTGTCAGCAGGTGACTTTTGTAAAGACATTTTTGACTCTGTGTATTGAGCAGGGGTGACGCACAATGACAGTTTGTTAGACAACAATACAGTCATGGCCGAAAATATCGGAACCCCTGGAATCTTTCCAGAAAATGCACCATTTCTCCTGAAAAATTGTTGCAATCACAAATGTGTTGGTATACACATGTTTATTCCCTTTATGTGCATTGGATCAACACAAAAAAAGCAGAGAAAAAAAGACAAATTTGACATCATTTCACACAGAACTCCAGAAATGGGACGGACAAAATTATAGGCACCCTCAACTTAATATTTGGTTGCACACCCTTTGGAAACAACAACTGAAATCAATCGCTTCCTATAACCATCAACAAGCTTTTTACACCTCTCAACTGGAGTTTTCGACCACTCGTCTTTTGCAAACTGCTCAAGATCTCTCAGATTTGAAGGGTGCCTTCTCCCAACAGCAATTTTGAGATCTCTCCATAAGTGTTCAATCGGATTTAGATCCGGACTCATTGCTGGCCACTCCAGAACTCTCCAGCGCTTTGTCTTCAACCATTTCTGGGTGCTTTTAGAGGTATGTTTGGGGTCATTGTCCTGCTGGAACACCCATGACCTGTGACGTAGACCCAGCTTTCTGACACTGGGCCCTACATTGCGCCCCAAAATCTCTTGGTAGTCTGCAGATTTCATGATGCTTTGCACACAGTCAAGGCACCCAGTGCCAGAGGCAGCAAAACATCCCCAAAACATCTTTGAACCTCCACCATGTTTGACTGTAGGTACCGTGTTCTTTTCTTTGTAGGCTTCATTCCGTTTTCTGTAAACAGTAGAATGATGTGCTTTACCAAAAAGCTCTACCTTGGTATCATCTGTCCACAAGACATTCTCCCAGAAGGATTTTGGCTTCCTCAAGTACATTTTGGCAAACTCCGGTCTGGCTTTTTTATATTTCCATATGCCATAGCGTTTCATTTCGTTCAAACATCGACGGATAGTTCGAGCTGACACTGTTGCACCCTGAGTCTGCAGAACAGCTTGAATTTGTTTGGAAGTTGATTGGGGCTGTTTATCCACCATTTGGAGAATCCTGCGTTGCAGTCTTTTATCAATTTTTCTCATCCGTCCACATCCAGGGAGATTAGCTACAGTGCCATATGTTGTAAACTTCTTGATAATGTTGTGCACAGTGGACAAAAGAACATGAAGATCTCTGGAGATTGACTTGTAGCCTTAAGATTGTTGATATTTTTCTACAATTGTTGTTCTCAAGTCCTCAGACAACTTTTCTTTCTGTTCTCCATGCTTAGTGTGGCACACACAGACACGCATCAGAAAGGTTGAGTCAACTTTTCTCCATTTTAACTGGCTTCAGGTGTGATTGCTATATTGCCAGCACCTGTTTCTTGCCACAGGTGAGTTTAAACATCATACTGTATGCTTGAAATAAAACAATTTTGAAGAGGTGCCAATAATTTTGTCCGGCCCATTTCTGGAGTTCTGTGTGAAATGATGTCAAATTTGTCTTTTTTCTCTGCTTTTTTTTGTGTTGATCCAATGCACATAAAGGGAATAAACGTGTGTATACCAAAACATTTGTGATTGAAACAATTTTCTGGGAGAAATGGTGCATTTTCTGGAAAAATTCCAGGGGTTCCGATAACTTCAGCCATGACTGTAAAGTTAATGGAACGCTTTCAGTTCACCTGCTTCACGTACAGTTAGCTTTAAGTAGTTGTACCCATGGCCCCTACTGCACAGCTGGCAGACTAAAGGAAATATGGAGATGAGTAAAGTGGCAAAAGGAGCCGATTAATAAACTGATCAAGCAGAGAGAAACTCTAATCACCTGTTGACAGTCAGGCCTGCCAGAGAATGCCGCCATGTGGCGTGTCAGTGCCTCTGCCCCCCCCCGTGCATCTGTGTTTTTGGACAACAGCACAGATTAATAAACCAATCTAGGTTGCAGACTGATGGACAAACTGTGACTAGAAGTAAATCATTGTTGGTTTTACTGTCTGTTTGGAGATTGTTGAAAATACAATTCATTTAGAAGAATGTCCAGACAATTCACTCACCTTTCAGATCTTTCCTAAAAAGCCCCACCTTTTTATTTCCAAATTCTGAAAATGCTGTTTTAACCATTACGTTGGCAAAGTACACCTGGTTGTTGATCATGATCTTCACACTTTGTTTTTTCTCCAGAGCCTCCTCGAGTTCGAGGTTGGTGTATTTGTCAAAAGGCAGCATTGTCCCGTTGCTGAGCTTAAACTGCCATTCTACCAGTCCACTCACGAGCAAGGCCTTGCTCTTCAAGTTCTCTGACCTCTCCACCTTCCGGATGATGTCCCTGATAGTCATCAAAAGAAAATTAAGTCCACATACAGTAGCACTGTAGTGAAGACACATAAACTGCAGGAACAATTTTACGACTAGAAAAGCAGGAAATGAGAGAGAAAACAAAAAAAGTGTCACTTTGCAGTGTGTCTGTTATGATGTTAGCTTAGAACTAGCGAGCTAATGTCCACATGTCTTTGCAAACACTGAATGAAGCTTTTGCCTTTTTAGACATTCTTCATGACCATATCGAGTCTATTTTATTCTGTGAGAGTTTTGTTGAGATTTGACAACCGTATCCTTAGTTTTTTTGCACATATTAGATGTCGGAGAGCAGGCTAATATTTTCCTGTAGACTTTGTCTTTTTTTTTTTTGCTAGCTTAAATTTCAGCTTTTTACACAAACTGGTTATATATATATATATATATATATATATATATTATTAAATATTTCCATGTTTTGTGTTTCTCTGTCAAGGGAGATGGGCCTAATACCACATGCACATCCAGCTGATGGGTTTTGAGCTTCGTTAACCAGGTGTGGAGATGTAATAATAATAGTTTGTGTTATTAAGTATATTCAGTACAGTGTACAGTGAATTCATATTTAGATTAAAGAGGGACGGATTCATGTTTTTATACTACAGACAGTGTAATATGTGTTGTTAGAGTTAGAATAGTTTCTAGACCCAGCTCTCTAGAACCCAGACCCAGCAACAACAACACAACGCAGATCTACTACGCAACACACCACACTGGTTACATTAGCACGATTTAGATTCCAATTCATTTAAGTCTTGTGTTTCCATTTCTTTAGTACACTTATGTAGCATTTAATATTTCTCATGGTGTTGGTTTAATGTGATATTAACATAAATTAACAAAAAAAAAGAGGTAGTTTTGAACTTTACAGCTGTCTTTCATGGATATTGTACAGAAATTACTTTGTTTCCATGTAATTACTGTAACTTTTGGTGTTGGTTTAATTTGATATTGCCATGATATAAAATGAAAACAGGAAGTTTTGCATTTCTCAGCTCTGTTTCGTGGTTATTACACTGCACCTACCATGTTTGTTTCTAGGTAATTGCTGTAGCTCCTGGTGTTTCAGTTCCACATTAATACCCACGTGGCGCTATTACCTATTACTTCATAAAAGTTTGAATATATACCTTATTACCAAACCATTTCTCCCTGTCTTACCTGGTTTTATATCATGCTAATACCCTATTACACTGTTATTACCTTTTTTTACGCCACTATTACCATGTTATTTCAAAATATTACCCTAGTAATAGTGCTATCCCACATACATTTACGTGTTTCATTTTTTTGTGTCATAAATGAATCTGTCCTGTTTGCTGACCTGACTGCAGACTCAGCAGTGAAGACGTCCCTGGTCAGGCCCTCCATGTGGATGCTGGGCTCCTGGCCCCCCAGTCCTCGGTTCAGATGGATGCTGACGGTCAGTTCCCTCTGCAGGTTCTTCAGCTGCTCCATGTCGGCTTGAGACATCTTACTGATGTACGGATCGGTGATGATTCTCTGTGCCTGCTCAGCCACGATCAGATCTGTGATCCTTTTCTTGGCTTGATTCACAGCCTGTGATGGTGTAGAGACGGTTGTGGAGTTTGGTAACTAACAAGCACTGATATGCTTTAATAATTTGAATAAAGTCAGTGGGCCTCCTGTAAGAACATTTTCCTAGTCTTATCCTTAACCTCACTTTTTTCTGAGTTTTGCACATTTAGGCCCTGATTCACTAAAGGTTTGCATGTGCTAAATCATGTGCAAACTTGACATCATCTGCAAAAATTGGCACAAGCTGATCTACTGTGTGAGGACTGAGGTCTTTTTGAAATGAGCAAAATAGTGCATATGGTGAATTTTGCAGGCTTGCCTTCATAAATATGCAAAGTTGGGCGGTTTTGCCCAAGTGTGCAAAATACATGGTGGACAATACGTAACTGCATACGCAGTGTGATTTATCAAGCCAGAAAGTGACTTGCGGTGGCTGGGATTGAATCTGAATTTAATACCTTTAAAAGGCAGATGTAATCTGCTTGCTCCATGTAGTCAGATTCCAGTGAAGTCTAAACAGTCCTCTTTGTTTTTTGTACTCTTTCAGGGTTACAACCTCCCACTTGTATTCAGGAGTCTAAATGTTTGTTTCACACTATCTATGTTGCTTTTTTCACTCTGCAGAGTGCTCCGGCACTCTGCATGACTGTCAGCCTTTATTTGCAAGAAAATAAATCTATAAAAGACAGATCTGTCGATGGGTTTTTATTTCATCTATCACCACAGTCAATTATATTAAATTTTTTCCAAAACACCAGTCACGAAAGAGAATAAGGTCATGAATATACCTAGTTAATACTAATGCAGGCATCATTGTTCACATGCTTATTTACTTTTTATCTGGAGGATTAATACGTAGTTCTACTAGGGGGGCAGAATAGGGCATAATCATCTCAAATGTGGAATATCTTTCTTCTGAACTTCAGTTTGTACACAACATAAACATGAACCATGATAATGATATTTCAGGTGGTTTGTGAAGTGGACAAGCTTCAAAGACTTGGGCACAGAAGCACCTGGATTCCTGCATTAATGCTGTCATTACATTAGTGACCACAGTGGAAATAAGTTTTGGAATTTCTGTAGCGACAGTATGCAGGACACAAGCCACAGTCCTGCATGGGTCCAATTTTTCAAACCTGCACCTGCCCTATAACTGCAAAGCTTGGTACCTGACCCAACTCATTACCCACATTTTTCTCTAAATAAATTGCACACCTGATCCAACATGTTAATGTACTGCCCACAGCCCAAAACATAAATGAAGCCTACCCAACAACAAGACTTGACACACACACACACACACACACACACTGATCAGCTACAACATCAACGTCATCTGCTTGTGATATTGTGGTGGACAGGGGTCAGCATGGACATTCTGACCAATCTGTAACATTTTTCCCCATGCTGACCCCCTTCCAGGTTGTAGATTGTGTATAGGCTACATAGGACTTTCAAGACAACTTGCCCTATACATATGCAAAACACTCAGACAGCTCCAATACTTATGCAAAATGAAGATAAAATCTCCATCTTGTGTCAGTCAGCTGCATTCTCACTTAAAAAATGAAAACTAGATGTGATTAAATTGAGCTTGTTAAAGAAAAACTGCCTTTAATTTCACTTCTGGTTTAAGCCACATCTTTCTTTCACTCAGTACTTGCTAGCATTTAGTTCTTTCTTCTTACCCTTGTCTGCACCCATTACTTATTATAAAAAGTTTTTTACCCATTCTAAATTATTTTTGCAGGTTACCTGTTGCAACCCACTCTGACAGTGTCAAACTAAACTCAGACTATTCCTGTAAAGCATCATATTTTACATGCATGAGGTCTTCTCAAATCTAAGGTTACCGGTTCTAAATTCTAAAGTTTTCTACAGTTTTTCTTTCTGCAGTTCTGCTGTTCTATGTAAATGTTAAACTAATAATGTGATGTCAGTCACATAAACTAAGCTCAATAAAAACTCTATGGTATTTGATGTTTCTATGTAACAATTTGTGTCCGAAGGAGACGTCCTTTCAAAAATCAGAGCTAAAACATAAAGTGAATAAATGCTTTTTAACCTTGTTGTCGTCAGCACACAGCTGAAAAACTGCAGGTTCAAACTCCTCCTTCTCCAGGATCAAGTCTTTAATGTTGGACTGCTCCTCCCTACGTCCAACAAGTGAATTCCAAGTGTCTGAAACATAAGGGAGCAAGACCTTACTAATTCTCAAAGAGTGCAGTGTTTTTAATGGGGTTTCTGGTGAGACATTGAGCTTCACTGTTGTCCAAAAACTATTTGATGGCAGTAATGAAAATTATAAACTAAACAAAAGCTTTATTCTTTAAGCCTAAGAAAAAAATTACAAAATCATTCTTCTGCGCAATCCTGAACAAAATGCTGAGAAAGAAGAGATGAAACAAAACATCTCCACATACTAGGGCTGCACGATTTGGGGAAAAAGTCATATTGCGATTATTGAGATCAATATTGCGATATGCGATTGCGATATGATAAAGGGCACTTGCTTGCAAAATTACAGTAAACACATAGATTACTTCATACTATAGAAGAATTTACACATTTTCAGATCTGCTGTTTAATTTCATGTTAAATTAACATAAACCAGAGATGCAGGTTCAACTACATCATTAGGTCCTGTGCATTTTTTACTGTGTGTGTCAGCATAGTTTTTGATAAACTGTTGAACTGTGGAAGATTTAATTTGATAGTAAGACCAGAGTGTGTGTCACAGTAAAGAGCATCTTATAATATTACTGGTCCTACACAGACCTCATTCATGATTATTAGAACTGTTCTAAAGTTACCTGCATGGAGAGAAGGATGTGAGAGGATTTTTTCTGCTGTTAATGACACAGACGTCCTGAGACCTGCATCATTACTCTGCAGAGTCCACGTTACTGTGTCCTGTTGTTATAATACCGGTTACTTATAAAAGTAAAAGTCTCCACACTTTACTGCTGCTGCAGGTCACACAGCGTCGCTCACTTCTCACGTTTCCTTATTCTTATTTTTATGAATACGCATAAATACATTATGGTTTCTACGTCTGACCACAACAACGTAGAAAATAAAGTCAGCTCCCCTGAGAGCGATGTTACACTGATCAACAAAGGCAGAGAAAACTGTCATGCGTTTATCACATAACAGCGGATCAGGGTGGATGGAGAAGTGAGAATGCGCTGTTCCGACTGAACAAGTAGATACACACCGTGTACCTGTGTATATGCTGGACTACGCCACTGGGTGTGACACACATACATGTGTTATCGTGTTTTGTTTTATTCAGCTGGTTATTTTTTAGCTACCAGTTCACCGTCGCCCGACTCGACATTCATGCCCATCATGTGATCACCTGGGCCGCTGTTGATGTGGTCTGTGCTGCACACTGTGGTCGAGCAGCACAACTGAACCACACATTAGTTTAACTGTGAACTATGTTGACGAGGAGCCTGAACTGAAAAGCCGCTGCTTGAAATGTCCTATTTGACCGAAGAGAAACAGGTGTTGTCCTGCTGATATCCTCAGGAGTGAGAGAGGCTCTGTGTGAGAACTGTGAGAACCAACATGATCAGAACAGTCGAGCTAAATAAGTGGACACATCGGTAGAGTTAATAGGTTACAGAAAATATGTTATGCAGCTGTTTTATTAAGGTAACAAATCTGAGCAGCCACTCGAGTAAGTGAGCTGGTAAACTTGGAGTGAATGAGAGATAATAGATCGTCGCTTCAATCCATGTTCTCATTATATAAATCGCAGCATTTTGCGTTCATGTAATCGCACAGGCTGATATCGCGATTGCGATTTTGTTTCTATTAATTGTGCAGCCCTACAGTAGAGTAGTACATCTTGAGTAGGTAGAGTTTATTACCAAATGTCACTGAAGTACCTTTGAACCATGCGACAATGCTGCTCTTCTCCTCCACCTCCTCCCCCTGTCTACTCTTCATAGTCTTGTGGAACTCTGCCATCATGGCCGTCTGGAAGATCAGGATCCTCACACTTCGAACAGACTTAAGGCGCTTCTTCCTCACAAACTCGACAACTCCTCCAACCATAGCATCTGCCACTGCTGATGGATCGGTTCCTCCCTGACCTAACAAGCCAACAAGGATCAGTGATAATGATGATGATGATGATGAAGAGGATTAATGTGAACAGACAGCACAGTCTATGAAACTCAACAGTGTACATTCAGCTACAATGTAAGGTGGGGGCAGTGGCCCTTAAAGGCATTCATCACAGACATAATATGAATAAATTGATCATTTTGCATTTTCCAAATAATCAAATCAAGTTATAGACCCATTTGAATGCAACACGGTGTTAGGTGGAGGCAAAACACTAGAGAGGACATAAGAAGTGGACAAGAAGCCAGGCAGACACGAACAGACTCAAAGGAGTATAGTTTTAAGTAGAAGTTCTATCTCATACCAGCTTCCAAAGCTGATCAAATCCTCTTTTGTGGATTGTACTGAAGCAACATATGGTGATTCATTGAACTGTCACAAAACGCGTTTATGAAACAAGGCTCATTCCAATCCGGCTATATGGGGATGCTCACTGTCAGATTTTACCTAAACTTGTTTGGTTGGATATAAACACACACTAAACACACTTAACCCACAGTTTTAATATAAATATTACCCTATTAATAAGACTGCTAATAAAAACTGGATCAAAGGCATGAACTGTAAGCACTATGCAACATTATGTACGTTACGCTATGTAACTGCTAATGAGAAATAAATACTTACATAATTATAATATTTACATAATAAACACAATTACATTTACATAATCATTATAAACTTGATGATCTCTGGACTTGCAAAATTTTTTTTTATTTTAACATTTTAAACATTAAGATGTTTTTGTATAGCCTGTCCCCTGCTCCTGGGACCCTGAAGAAAACACGATTCAGGATCAAAATAAGTAATAGACAGATGATGGGAAGCTAAATACAACTCGCAATTCTTTTTTTATTTATTTATTTTTATGGAATCTGAATGGTACTGTACATGTAGGTTAAATGGATCAATGAGCAAAAAAAGAAAAAGAAGATTTGACTAATTGCCCCAATCTGTTATTATGGTGAGTTGTTGGTAGTGTTTTTGGACTATTTTGTCTGTCGGGCCTTTTTCATTATTTTCTGATATATTAAATATCGAGAAACTGATGAATTGATTAATGACTAGCAATATAGTAGATTTTTTATTTGTGGTGTTTGGGAAATAACTTCAACTTCATTTTTACAGTATTTATTCTTGTCAGCTCAGGTTTAAGTGGAAATTATTTTTTCACATAGGACATGTCAGGTTTGGACAGATTTTTGCTTTAATAAATGAAACCATCTAAAAATGCATTTTGTATTTATTTGGTTTATATTTGAATAATATTAAAACGTGTTTAATGATCTGAATCATTTAACTTTGACAAATATGCAAAAAAAAAAATCAGTAAGAGGCCAAAACATATTTTTGCAAATACAGACAGAATCTACTTACACTCTACAGCAAATCTGAGTCGGTCTGTAAATGGCTGCACATGATAGAAATGACAGTTTGAACAAAAAACTGAAAACAAAAAAGTTGAAAACCAGAGACTTTAAGTCTCAACTGTGATAAAGAGTATATGTAGCTTTTGTTCAGACAGACCTGTTCCCAGAGCAGGGAAGGAGACAGAGGTGAATTTGTTCTCCTCACAGACATTCAGCACTCCAGAAACAATCTCCTTAATCTTTGAAGGATCATGGCCGCCAATGTGGATGATGTTTTTGCTGGGAAGCTGCCCTGCTGTTGTCATGATCATCGGACGAGGCTGGTAACCAGGAGATTTTACTACAGAGAGGAACCACACAACATTAATGTCACATTCTTGTAAAACACTGTGGACATCAAGCAACATTTTTGTAATCTTGTCCTGAATGTCCCAAACTATTCAGTCAGATTCAACAAACTCTTAACTGCACAAACCTGTTTAAAAATCACTTGTTTCAGACCGATGAAAATCACCTGTTTATGAGATTTGACACAATAATAAACTTCCCCTAAAATCACCACACCAGGCTCCTGTTAGGTGTCTTTTGTCAGTTGTCATATTAGAAGAGTCATAACCATAAGAACATGTGTCAGTGAGCTGTGATCAGAGCAGTGTTGTACAGAAATAAAGAGGGAATGGTGCAGGCTGCAGGAGGTTAAAAAACTAAATACTCCATGAATTCATTAATGGAGTATTCACTCCATGAATCCCCTTCTTGGACGAGGCCTTGCCGTGGCAGAAGGGCTTGCGTGGTCTAGTGACCCTCGGAGCTATGTTCTCGGGAGCTATATGCTCCTAGTAGGGTCTCCCAAGGCAAACAGGTCTGAGGTGAAGATCCAGACTAACTCGATCCAAAGACCCATATGGAAGATAAA
>JAUMHL010026436.1:0-18847 GCA_032362345.1 Sandelia bainsii | reverse complement strand
AAATATTCTGTATATACATATTTTGTGTAAGGTCCTAAACCTTACACTGTAAAGTGCCTTGAGATGACTTATGTTGTCATTTGGCGCAATACAAATAAAGCTGAATTGAATTGAATTTAATTAAGAAAAGGTGTGAGAACACAACATCAGGTGCCAGGCGCAATTCAACTACCTACCTCACTGATGTACGCCACTGTAATCGAGGTGCAACATAGGTTCAAAATAAAGCACCACTCCCCCCATGGTGAGCAACTCCCTGAAGTACAGCACAGATGAATGGACAGGTGAAGAGTCAAACTCCTTGTCTACCCAGAGTTGTTACAACATCGTGATGCTGAAGCAGTGACATGCAGGACTCTGGCCTCAAACTAGAGTCTGCTGCCTGACAGACCTGCAAGGTTTACGTCCACCATCCACCTCCTCTGTGAGACTTACTTTCTGTTAATAACTGTAACGGTTCATTCATTAAAAAAAAAAAGATGTTTCACCACAACATGATAATTATGTTCACTACAGAAATGTAACCACAGCTGCAGTTTAGCTGCATAGGAACATCATTTTTTAGGAGACAGGGTATTGATCAGTGACTTTGACACATTCTTTGATGGCCAGCTCAGGTAATGATGTAAACAAAGCATCTTACCGGCTGCCTCTTTAGTCTTTATAGATGTATCAGTCTGCACGTTCTCACCGCAGATCACAACACTGAAAAAAAGAAAAGCATCTCCTCTCTGTGCTTACTTTATTTTATTGTTTTTTATTATTTTATTTTATATTCATTTTTCCCTTTATTTATTTTTATTCCTTCAGGTCCTACAAATGTCCAAAACTTTCTAGTTTGACCTCACATGTAGCTTTAAATAAATTTGTTAATCTATAGAAACTAAAAAGCTTAATAAGAAAAAAAAACTGTATTCAAAGCTAACTGGAATTATATGCGTCCTTAACTGCTGCATTAGTTTTATGTTGTTCTATGTCATGTAAAGCACAAAAATCTGAAATAATCAAATCAAGTTTATTTATTTAGTCCAAAATTATAAATTAGAAGTTCACGGTCTACATAGACACCTGCTGCCTTCAGTTCCTCAAAGCTAAGGATGAACTTCCCAAAAGGGAGGAAATCAGAGGGATTGTTCTCCCATGGTCGGTGGATCTGCAATAGATGCTGTGCACAATGACATCTGAATCAGTCATATCAGACATTATGTGATGGTAATGGTTCTGTTTCTGAAACAGGAAGTAACTAACATGCAGAAAAACTCAGAAACAATACAAATACATGAGAGTAAAACGTGGCATCTTCTATTCTCTTGCTAAGTTTATCATTTTGATAAGACAAATTATCATTTACACACATGTAAATGAACAGAACATACCATTAACACCAGATAATATCAAACTAAATAAAATGTGTTCACCAAAGACCCACAGGTTGAGATATATTTTTGAGCCCTGGGTTAGTTAATGTTAGCGTACATGGGTTCACTGAAGGCTTCACCAGAAGAAGAGGAAGCTTCCATCGTGCTGTAGGTCACTGCACCAACATTAACATAATCATTTCCCAGATCCTAGAAGGAAACAGTACAATTTAAGATTCATATACATATAAATAAAACACAACAGAACCTAACAGGAGTTCTCACTGCTCTGATTGCGCTAAAATATAAAAACTGAAATGTTTAATCATCTGCTTTCAATTATTACTTAAAATAATTCATGAGTATCTACATTTGACACAGACACATTTTAAAGAAGTTCAAACATCACAATGAGAGTAAATCTGTGATCTCACCATGTTCTGACAAGTTTGTAGACCTGACTCAGTCACTGCAGGGTTTAATCTTGGCGCCTGCACAAATGTAGTTTAGTGACATTTAGTCAGTGAAGTGGATAACACACAAGCATCACAACATCAAGTCATCAATGAATTCAATATATACATCATACTTTGTGTAATGTAATGTGCAGTGAAACTTCAACATCTGTGCCTTGTCAACCATTAGAATAATGTATGAAGATAAGTTGATTCAACTCTGGTAATTCTGAAGGCTGATATTTGTGGTATTTGACTTCTTCTATCTACTTTATTTCCCCAAACTATCTTTAATCTTCTCTGCTCAAAACATCTAAAATTTTTTCTGCAATGATGTTGGTATTGATTGATATATTGTTGGTTTCTTACAGGTGTAGATCTACACAGTTAATGATTTACGCAAACATGAAACTGAAATTTAAAGCCCACCACAGTTTTAAAACATTTGATTTTCATTTCCAAAACTCACCATATTCTCATACAGCTGTGATTTACTCTCTGAAAAGACAAAGAAGAGACCAGTTTAACTGAAATGTTGGTTTATCAATATTCTTACTTTTACTTCTTTCTCACCTTTAGTTTTCTTCCATCTGATGAGAACAATAACAGCAGTTATTAAGAGAGCTGCTACAGCCACAGCTACAATAATGTACCACCAAGACCGACCTGGAAAGAGAATTTAAACATGGTGACGAGCTGGTTCATGTGAGCAACAACAGGATACCAGAAGGAAAGTGACTGAAATCTTTTTAACCAGTCTAAACTCACCAAAAAGCAACTGGAACAAAACAACCACAAAAATCCCAAACTAACACAGAAACAAAAAAAGAGAAAGAAATGTTTGGTCACTACCTTGTGGTTTTGTTGGGTTAATCTTTATTGTGTTGTCACGTGTATTTGACTCTTCTGATGTAGTTGCTTCCATTGTTGTTGTTGTCGCCTTTTTTGCTTGTTCACCTGAACAAATTCAGGGTAAAAATTCTACAGTGAGCCGGTGAAAACATCAGAGGCATCAAATCAACAATGATTTGCGTGATACTTCACGTATGTTGAATCAGTTCATCAAACTCTCACCGGTCGTGTGTGATGGTGGAGACCTGAAGGTGAACTGCTTCTTTGTTCTGTAACCATCTGTCACCTCACACTTCAAAAAGTCAACGTATGTCTGATTGAGGTGAGTTGTTGGAAATGTCACAGTGACTGAACAGGAACGCTGTGGTTCCTTGTTCTTATTCCCCTCATTCAGCCACTTCACTGTGTGTCTACACTGTTCATATGTTGACACAGAGCAGGTTAATGTCACCTTATCATTGTTCTTATGTTCAGTCACTGGTGAAGATGGAGAAATTGAGAGAGAGACACGATCAGAGCAGTAATAACTAAATCACTGTTAGCATGATAATGGTAATGCTTCAATAAAATGTTCTAACAAGACAGAGTTGAAAACATTATAATGTAAACACTCATTAATAACCTTGTCCTAAAATCTGAAATATCTGCAGGTGCATTGATCAACAGCGTTGAGGATTAACATCTTGTACCTGATCTCTACAGCACTGTCTGATTTACTGTACATTTGGCTCCTTTGGGAGTCTATCCAGCTCTACAGCTTCAGGGTTTCCAGAACAACTGAGAACGTAGACACTGCTCATTTATCAAGATCATTTGCCATATTTTCACAAACTAATGTGACATTATCACTTTATGTGAATGTGAAGAACAAATATTGCAACACATTCAACAGCTTAATATATGTTTGAACCACAGATATTTTGGGCAGCGGAGGAAACAGGCCAGGTTTGCTTCAGCAGAGCAGAGCACCACGAAAGAGACATTTTGAAAACATGATGTAAATACTCACTGGTAACAACAGACAGATCAACCATAGAATCTTTATAATCTTGTCCTGATTTCTTCTGTCTGCAGGTGTAAAGACCAGCATCTTGAGTTGTGACCTTCTTTATAACCAGAGAACAGTTCTCTGTAACACTCAGTCTGTCTGTTATAGATTCTGCATCTTTGTGAATCTGCCCATGTTCTAACAGTGTTACTGTGTGTCCTGAACGACTGAAGAGCCAGAAAATAGCGTTACATTTACTTTGATCATTTCCACAAGGAAAGGCGACATCACCTCCATCTCTGACAGTGAAACAGGAATAGCATTGTCCAGCTCTTGCTGTTGAGTAAAAGAGAGAAATGAGCGCTCAGTTAACTTGGATACAAAAGTTATGTCCACTACATTCTCTCAGTTAAATCTATGAATCTACTATATGAACTCTGTGGAAGGAAGCTTTCTTCAAACACTCTTAGTAATATGTAGTAGTAGTTATGTGTCCTTACCTGTAAACTGAAGCACCAGTATCTGAAATAAAGACATTTTAATCCATCTGAATTCAACCATCCTGCTTCTCAGTGACTCTTCTTTGTTAATGTTTCTTCTTAAAGATCGCTACAGCCTTTACATCCTCTGACCACTGATGAGTCACTTCCTCTTAATGACTTCAGACTCTCCTCTTGTATTTTTTTCTTAAATCTCTTTAAATTTACTACAAATGTCAAAAACGGAGCAACATTTTAACATTATGGTTTGATGCATTTCACTGACAGAAACGCATGAACGGACAAGAGTCAGACTCTTCGCCCACCAGAACATAGTGGTACTGGAAAAGAACACAGATGATGATTTTTAACTAGTCTGAGTCATGTTGGTTGGATCTCAGTTTCTGAGAACTGAGGGGGAAGTATCCAGCGCATGTTTTTATTTTGACTGTCTTGCTCTTCCTCAAAGTTCTGTCAAGCTGAGTGAGAGCCGAACTAAATATAACGATATGACCTCTATGGCTTTTGAAAGTGTCACGTATAGTGTCACAATTAAAAGGAACAAAGTACAAAATTCAACTTTAGTGCAGGTGACCTATTAGTTGACCTCAAGCCTGATGTTGCATCCAATATTTAACAAGTAAATCGCCTTAAATTTACCTTAACATTCGTACAACACAACAATACAGCTTATGGTCATCTTTACTGGTTGTGCACTTACTTATTTTGCCCCAGTCACTCATCTTTCCGCTTTTTCACAGACATTCACTGGAGCTAGCTTCACTGTTAGACATATTTTTTACTACCTGCTTCAAGCTCCACGTTTTTATACCCAACTCACTTATAAAAAACTGACTTACCAATAAAACTCCTACAACCAACCTCCAGTGGGTGGACTTTACAGCCATATGCCTCTGCTGCCGGCTCCTCTCATGAGCCATTTCTACAGCATCATCCCACGAAAATAAGTTTCTGGTCTTAAGTTAGTTCTATGAGCTGGTTTGTTAAATCTACTTCCATTTGTCAGGCTCCACCTGTCTATAGCTGCCCTTTCTCTATAGCATGTTCAAAATGAAATGTTCATCATTCGAATCGTCTTTACTAATAAACACTATCCATAGAAAAAACTGTTGTCTTAACAAACAGTCTCACATATTTAACTTCCTCTATTCTGTTTCTCATCAAGTCTGAAACTGTGTTTCCCTTATCATCAAGGTAAGAGTCGGCTAAATGTGTCATGAACGTTAAAATATTTAATGAGTTTTAACTCTTTTGATATAAACAAGGAATAAATAATAGACAGTAAAAAGTAATGTTCTAAATACATTTTACAAATTACAGATGTGAGAAAACAGATTCTGAAATCATTACAAGGAAGTGATGCTTCACTGGTCACAGGAAGCAAAGGCTGCATTCACCTTGAAAAACAAAACCACCACACAGATTTTTATAGTTTAGAGCGTGAGAACAAGACATTAACAAAGATGAAGAGAGAATTCACATGAATTAAAACGTCTTTATTTCTCATTCTATATAATATATAATACATATAACTAAAGAAACAAACTGCATTAATCTTAATACTTTAGATCCCAGTGTGATCTCTATTTCAACTCATCTTGAGTGTGTTGTGTTGTTTTTCACAGTGATGAAGGTGAAAGCACAGTGACCTACATGGAAACACTGGAGACTCTTCAGCTTCTAAATACAACAAAATCTTTGCAAACAAGAGACGTTAAATCGTGCAAGGAAATAAAATTGAAAACCTGAGACAGATAATTGAAATGAAGCATAGAAACTCTGGATATTAATAATCAAATTAAATGTACAGAACATAAATGGAGCAACAAACAATGTTTAATCTAAGTCAAAACAAAAAAAAACCAAAAAAAACATTTTTGAAAAAACGTAAATACACTAGGCTATATTAGAAAATGTCAAAAATCAACTAATAAAATATTTAAAGCAGCCATATTATGCTTTTTTGTGTTTTTATTTGTACGTTCACAGTTGTGATGATGGATGTCCATGTTAAGCGATGCAAAGGTTCTAAAAACAGATGTGAAGGAAATCACACAAAAACTAAATCTCATGTCTCCATCTGCTCTGGTCACTGTGTCATGAGACTTTTCTGACTTTTTCCATCGCTTTGCTCAGGACTTCAGTACTTTATGTGTTTAGAGATTAGTCAGTATGTTGCATAGAAAGTGTTTTTTCAGGTTCTGAAGGAATATTTACTTTAACCAAAGAACAAAAAACAGTAGCATTATAGATGTAACAGTTACACTATACTGTGATTTACTGCATACTAATAATAATGAGCATCAGAGAGGTCAGTGGTCATATCTTCCAAAAGGGCTGGATTTCAAAAGTTAATAAAGCAGTAAAAATAGATGAAATTTGAAAACTACGGGTTAGTTATATAACTTCTGGAGGCTGCAGAAGAACAGGGTGGTTCTCAGTCACCAGCAAGGGGCCAGAAACTAAAACAAACCATTTCAGTTCAGAGAGATGGTCAGAGAAGGTACTGCATATGGGCCAATTATATAAAAAGATTAAGCAGTTTTTTTAATGGTAACCAAAACTATTTCAGCAGAGCCCCAGAATAAACATAAACCCAAAATTATGCATTATGATTTTAACCTCTTTCCACCTCTACATGGAGTCTTAAATCCCTCCATGATCACAAACAATTGAGTTGTGTTGCATTGAATCAGTAAGATTATCTGTTGTCTGGTTTGTTGACGGTAGCGTAGAGGTCGCTGGGATCAGTGGAGGCTCCAGGAGCTCCAGGAAAAGAGGAAGTTTTAGCAGTGCTGTAGGTCACTGTGTCACCTTCATCATTATCTTCATCTTTATTCTGATCCTGGAAGGAAAAGGTACAGTTTATGTCCAGGAGGGAAATAATTCACACGCACACATAAGGTTAACACAAAGTAATCTGAGTTTTAACTGCACTGATTTTGCTGCCCTTTAACAACCAAGATGTTCACTTTGCTGCAACTCTTAGCAGCTGATAAAACAAACCTCTTGTTTGTGGAGTTGACGTTTTAGCCTTCAGGTGGAAAACATCAGGAATCTTCCTGTGTTGACCATGAATGTCCACAGAAAATGTCATGTGAACCTGGCCTTTAGATTTATACAACAGTGATTCTATCATCTCAGATAACACAACAGAGATTCTGATCTTTCTCTATTCTCTATTTTATTCTCTAACAACACCAGTATAACCAGTCAGACAGCTTAACTAACCATGGCTTTATATTTGGTCATCTGACTGAAGTTTATGGAGGCGTAGTGAACTTCATCTTCAGGATCAGACTACAAAGAGAAGACAACATGAGGACTAACACTGACTTATTTCTACTGCTATTTAAGTGAATTCAGTTCTATGTACAAAGTTTAATGTGTCATCTCACTTTGTCCTTAGTGTTTTCTGGACCAGACTGAGTCTCTGCTGGGTTAAAGTTCAGTTCCTGCACATATAAAGATTGATATCTTAAGTTATTGTTTTTCCTGTGGGTTAGGGTTAGGGGTTCACAGTGCACGCAACACACTCAGCATCTTTCAAATGTAACGCAACAATATCGAATACAGTTCCACAGCACTGTCTGCATGAGACTAAGCTGATCACACTGCTTAAAGGATGAGTTAATTAGAATCATTCATCTTTCTCCGCTGCAAAGAATTTCTGTCAAGTGAAGTCAGTACTGTTTATTAGTCTGTTTCAGGTGTAGAACTACAAAAACTCTAATTCAGTTTATAAAATCATTATTCAGTTTTAAAACTCACCATGTTTTCAATCGCATATGTTTTGTTCCCTGAAAAAGACCAAAGAGTCAAGTTTAGCTTCAACAGTAACATCTGGATTTGTCAAAACTTTCATCTGTGAATGTTCTGTTAGTTTTCTTCCAGATGATGAACACCACAACAACTGCTGAGAATACTGCTGATCCCAGAACTATGCAAAACAACCTAACTGGAAAGACACGTGCAAAGTGTTAAACATTCTGTCAACGGTGTTGTGATGATGAGCCAACAAAAAGGTTTGAGACTGACTGAATAAGAGAAATGTCCACACACAGCTGAGAGAGAGACAGTGTCAGTTACTACTTTGTGGTGTTATTGGATTCTCACTCATTGTAGCGGTGCTCATCTTCCCTGGTGGTGTGGTGCTTGTCATGTTTGATGTTGTATTGCTTGTCCTCTCTGGTGCTGATGATCCGGGGCTTGTCTCGTTTAATGTTGTGGGGTTTGCTTTTGATGCTGAGGTAGTCAATGACGTTCCAGTTGTTTCTGAACAACAGATAATATGGTTGATAATAAACCCACGGAGACCATGCTGCAGCTCAACAAATATGAAAAGTCAAAAAAGATTAAAACCGTCCTGTCAAAATAACGTTGCTACAAGAAGAATCACATGTTTTCACACATCAGTGCTGTGTCATGTGGTGATGATGTATTTTAACTGAGCTATGAACTGTGAGGTGTCTGCATGTTGTTATGAAAGCTCCTCGTTATGACAAGTAATCTAATGTACATTTATCATGTTGTGTCAATTGAGAGAATTATTCAACTTCTTTTTTGGCTTGAAACTAAAGAAACAAAACAAACCCACAGACTGAGACTGAATAAGTGAAAAGTCTCCACCCGGCAGAGTCTGACATTCACACTTTAGTTGTAAAAAGACAAAAAAAGACAAAGAGAGAGATTCTACCTTGTGTTTGGTCACCATTGTTTGTTGAATCCTTACTGTTATCCTCTGTTGCTGTTTCATCACCAGAAGAAATAAAAAGCTAAATGTAAGAAAATACAGTACAGATAAAAAAGAATCATCTCTGGGGTTTGACCACAACATCCTGGTTCAGTTGTTGGGTGGAGGTCCTGTGCTGCGTGTCTTACACCTCTCTCTGTATTTCCTGTCTCTCTACACTGTCAGCTGCAAAATGCAAGAAAATAATCTGACATAAGATGTTAAATCCTTAAAATAAAAGTATTATCTCTGCAGTAGCATTGACCAACATCCTCAGCTGTGACCTTCTTCAGAACCAGAGAACAGTTCAGCCTGTCTGATTTAGTTTTGGCTTTAGTTTTGTCACACTCCTGATCATCTGTACATTTTCACAGTAACTTTCATCACTAAGCTCACACACAAACGTCACTTAACTAAAGACGACTACATAAATCACCATTAGTGATGCTCATATAGTTCTGTAATGTCCTCACCTGCAACCTGAAGCATCAGTATCAGCACTAAAGACATTTGAATCCATCTGAGCTCCATCTCTCACTCTGTTTCTCACTTGTTCCTTGTTAATCTCTTTGTTTCACCCTCTCGACTGACAGAGTCTGTGACTGGTTTTGTTCTTAAAGACCAATCTTTTTTTCTTCTTCCTGTGATTAGTGAGGCATCACTTCCTCAAAGTGACTTCAGTCTGTGGTTTCTCTGTTCTCTCACTTAAACGATTTTCAGGTTATTAGCCTTTAATTTCTATGAATTACCTGTAGATATCAAACAAGTGGAAAAGTTAACATTTCAGTGTATTTATGTGTGTGTTTAATGCATTTTTCGGACTCTTATCTACAGTGATTTATACTGAGGGCAGCAGTAGACAGTGTCTTGTCCAACAGTAGAACACGTGAAGTTCAGTGTGTTTTAGTTTGATGCACAGTATAGACATTTTCTTTATATAGTGTTTATTAGAAACCAGACAGGAGTCACGATGAAGAATCAAACTCCACCAGAATCTGACTCTTTATGTTTATGGTGCATCATGGTGATACTGCAGCAGGTGGGAGACAACTGGAGGTGATGCATAGTACAGTATGTCAGTGGTCTGTTGGCTCCTCACAGTATGTCTGAAGCCATCTTTTCATTTCTGAGAACACAGCGGGAGGTGTGTTGTTAGCGGAGCCCTGGAGGTTTTAGCCACAAGCTATGATTAATATAAAAGCCAGATACACAGGTGTTTAACACGCTCACGAGGTCATAGCTGAACTGCCTACAAGTACCTTCCTGTAGGCAGAGCATCAACTTCCCAAAGTGTCACTTTCAAACACAGCAGGTCTGTTTATGTTGTTTTGAAATGCTTTGTTGCAAGTGACAGAAAAAAAAGTTTTATCTGAGTTTGTTTGACCATTTACAGAGTTTTTCATGCTACATAAAGAGTTTTTGGTCTTTTAATGGTGTCACAGTGCAGCTTCAGGAAGAGATGGTGTCCTTCAGCCTTTAAAGCTGTTGAATGTAGCCCAGACTGTTGTGTTTCTGTGCTTTCTTTTGTCATTTTGGCTGCATTTAATATTACTTAGAGCACAGTAAACAGAGCCGTGTAACCCAACAGAGGGAAGGTTTACCACTGTGGGTGAAAGAACAGGAAGTGGGGAGCTGTGCAGAGTCAGCTTTGTAGTGTGGATTGAGGAACAGTGTCATGATATATATATGTGTGTGTTTGTGTGTGTGTGTGTGTTTGTTTGTTTGAGAGAGACAACTAGAAAACACAAGCAAAGAATGACATCATATAGTTTAATATAACACCACCATAAGCTCCAGCCTCCACAGAGACCATAGAGCTGAATCAACAGCTCTCACCTATTATAGATATCAATAATTCAATATAGATGTTTGTTAATTTCCCTCAATGTAATAGATGTCACACTTTAATAAAACACAATAAAAGCCCAATAGTGTTTAATGTGTAATTTTACAGTTGATTATACATACTTTTTATTTGCAGATTATGTTGAAATTAAAGTACATTTTGCAAATTGAATCCAATTTAAAGATGTTCAGTAACATATAAATAAGTGTAGAAAGTTTTCTCTTCTGTCAGATGAAAAGAAAAATTCAGCTTTAAACTGACTGCAAATGACAAACATCACAACTTTATTTGATCAGATATGATGAGATGAAATTTAACAGCAGTGAATCATTTCTGTGGTGAGGAGATGTTGAGGTTGTTGATCAGTGGAGTCTGACAGAAGCAGAAAGGTCTTCAATGTTTTCATAGTCTCCTGTACTTTCATCTTCATCATGGTGCTCCTGTGACAAATAACATAGGCATGGTTAAGGTTGGGGTAAACAGTGTCACTGCCCCCTCTACTGGCTGGGCCTAGACATGAAAGCCTAAATAAAAGGATGCATAGTCCCTGTATGGCTGGTTCAGAAACTGACCTGAGGAAAACTGGACAAATGTGCATTGTGGAAAAGTCCACTTGGTCGGTCTGCTAAGACTTTATGTGAATTTTCATGAAATACTTCACTTATTACACTCTTACTACGATTTGGCAACGTTAACGCCTCCTGAAAAAAGTGATTTTATATGTTTCCATATGAATTAATGATGTGTAGTATGGCTGCTGGCAGTCAATCATAAATAATAAATAAAAATTAGTCTGTATCATTTGCTGGGACAAATCCCAAACACAGATATTAAAACTCAAAATGTGTTTGAGTTGTGTCAGAAAACATCTGTAGGTGTCACTGTTGTTGAACTTGATGTATCATCTACTCCCTATGTCAATGTGTTTCCATAAATTTACAAAATCTATGGAATATTATGGAACGATGCTTATGAGTTTCACATATAAAACCAGGGGTGGCTAGCCCTGGTCCTCAAAAGTCACTGTCCTGCTTGTTTTCCAACTATCTCTGCCCTACACACTACTGATTACCTGGATCAGGTGTGTTCAGCCGATCAGAGGCTGTAAGTGAAGGGATGGTTGTAAAACAAGCAGGGCAGTGGCCCTCGAGGACCAGGGTGAGCCAGCCCTCTGTAAAATACATCAGGCATTATCAATACATCTAATCAGGAATGTAGAGGAAAACAACCTAGTGAAGAATCAGCAGCTCCTCCTGCATTGTTCTGGCCTCCTCTTAAATATTTTATGGAAATATTTCAGGCAGGTGAAAATCCAAATATTTTGTACATATGTAATGGAAGTTTAATTTGAGTGATTATTTAACTTATTTTGTCTCTTCAGGTTCCTTTACAGTTGTTTTGGCTTATTACTTTACTACCTTTGCAAGTAATAGTAATAGTATAGTGAAGTAGTATCATTACAACCCTTCTACAGGCTGGGGTTTTACAGACCTATATCTGCACTTTCTACACTGCTTAATCTGCCTAATCTGCATAAGATATCCACCTGTTTGTTCCTCTTCTTCTACGTGTGCACTGTGCGTGCTGGGCCTGGCACCAGAGTGAGGAGACCGTAGGAGAAGCTGCTTACGCTGGTTGTTCTAATCAGTAAATACAGGCTTCTCTCTCTCGTTCTTGGCTCTTAATGCTCTCTCACTAAAATAATCTATATTTGCTATTTCATACTAGTAATGTGTCATGTGACATTAGATGTGTGCATTAACACATATGTTTATTAAATAAGTAGAAAATAATTTTTCCCACCACATGGTAAATGTCAAACTCCAGCTAAGACAGCACACTTTGCAAGACTGAGACAGTTTTCCTCCACAGCACATCCTTTATTGGGGATAACCATTTAATTTCACCACTACACACTAAATGACGTTTTATTCTGTTGTCTCATATATTTTATATATCACAAAACAAGCATCATAAACACAGTTTTTTCTCTGTAAAGTTATAATTGTATAAATATTTGATTATTCAGTGTTTTTAACTCACCGCCTTTTCCTCCATCTGCATTTTGCTTCCTGAAAAGACAAAAAGACGATGCAGTAAAAATCCAGGTTTATTAAAACCTCATGTTTATAAAGGTTTGATCTGTGAATGTTCTCACCTTTAGTTCTTCTGTAGTTGACAAAAAAAACAGACGTTATGAGTGATGCTAAACCCACAAATAAAATGACACATCTCAGCACATCTGAAAATATAAAAAACATTCTGGCTTCAGCTTTTTGTTATGTTCAAAATGTTGCAGTAAAGATAAATTCATATTTTTCTAACTGAGGAACAAAATAATGTTGCGATGATTTACAGTCGCCTCAGAAAGTACTCGAACCAACACGGAGAGTATTTAAAAACAGTCACTGGTGATGTGGTGATGAGCTGGATCTTAGCTACAAAAAAACACCTGAGACTAAGACTGACTGAAAGAAAATGTCCAGACACAGTTGAGAAAGAGTCAGTCACTACTTTGTGGTGTGTTTGGATTCTCATTGTGTGTAGTGGTGCTCATCCCCTCCAGTCTCGTTGTGTTTGTCCCGGTTGATGTTGTCACCGTCATTGCCATCCCACTTGTTCCTGAACAACAGATATTATAGTATGAGTGCAACTAAACTCACAAGAATCCACAATGCGAAAAGGAAGCTCCTCACAATGCACCGAGGGTTTCACCCCAAATCCAGCACCCTGAGACTGTACACTAAGTGTAAGGAAGGTGGCCAAAGACTAGTGAGCGTCAGAGCCACTATCCAGAATGAAACATCAAAGACATCAGTACATCAGAACTGAGGAACAAGAGGAGCAAGGGCAGAAACCATCATGGAAGGACAAAGCCCTGCACAGCATGTACCACTGATCCTGTGGTCTAACCTATCAGACGTACTAGTGGTGGACAAACAGAGGAAGAAGGTCGTAGTGATAGATCAGGAAGAAGGAACATGAGAAGCTCGAGACATACCAAGAGCTGAGAGAAAAGCTGGAAAAGATGTGGAAGGTGAAGGCAACAGACTGGGAGATTGGCTCCAGCAGATTCCAGGAACAACATCCTTAGAAGAGCACAGTGCGAGGAACAGCTAAGATACTGCACAGGACCCTTAAGCACCTCAATTCCTCACTCGTAGGGGGAGAGTGGGGAATTTTAGTCTTACCTGTAAACTGAAGCATCACTATCAGAAAAAAAGACATTTGAGTCCATCCAAACTCCATCATGCTCCTCCGTCTTTCTTGGTCTTTGTTAATCTTCTCTGGTCAACTGACAGAGTCTGTGAACTGGCTTCTGTGAACAGGCGAGTGAAAATTAGCTTCCTGTGATTAGGGAGGTATCACTTCCTCACAATGACCACAGTTTGTGGTCTCTCTGTCCTCTTCACTTGAGTGAATTGTAGATTATTGGCTTTTAACTTCTGTGAATTAGGTTATAATTTCTCAGTTTTTGTTCAAACTGTCAGAAAGGTGATATTTCACTTGTATGTTTATTACTGAGGTCATAGTTGTACTGAAATGCGTTGCATTAAAATTCTTAAACACTTCTTAATATAGTGTATTGTTAGCAGAGCACTGGAGGTTTTAGCTACAATCTATGATCGAATAAATACCAGATAAACTGGTGATTAACACATTTTCTACTAGAGGTGAAAGAACAGGAAGTGGAGGCAGGATTGTAATGTGGTGTGAGGTGCATGTGTGTTTGTGTGTGTGTGAAAACATATGTGAAGGGATGAAAATAGAAAAATAACACAGCTGAATATAACAAGCTGCTGACAATCAATAAAAATAAAGTTGAGTCCGTGTCAGGCTTCATAATCTGAATTAACCGTCGACCTATTTGTTCGCACCAAATAAATTTCAGGATGAGGAAACAGTGGGAGAAGCTGTTTGTGATGGTTGTTTGAATCAGTAAATGTCACTCAGTTGTCTTTCTCTCGTTTGCTGAAGGGTCGCCACCTATGACAGAAAGCAAGCACAGATCAAATGTAATGTAAAATATATGTGCGAGCTTCATAAATTAAGCAAAGATACGTTGTTCTCACTGCATGTAAAAGTAGAATTCATGACAGAGCTGCATTATTGGGTTGTATCAGATTGTACAGGTGTACCTAATAAAGTGGCCAGTAAGTCTGTGTTAGTGGTCTGAAAACCTGCTGGTTCATCTCTTCATCTTCTGAACACAGGTTGTTAGCAGAGCGCTCGAAGTTTCAGCCACAAACTATGAGCGAATAAAGACCAGAAACACAGTTGGTTAACACACTGGTGAGGTCATAACTGCTGCTGTTGGTTTGAAATGCCTTGTAATAAGCGGCTTGTTGCAAAGTTTTACACTTGTTCTCTGCAATAAAACTAAAAAATGTAGTTTTATGTGAGTCTGATGTAACAGTGCCTTACATCAGATCAGTCTTCATGCTATGCAAACTGCAGGGATGAGTCTTTCCTTAGTTGGTTTCCAAGAATAATTTGCAGTCACAGTTACAGTAAAAGTTTATTTACTTCAGCCTGTGCATTTTCTTGTCCTTTTGGCTGCATTTATATTACTCAGACAAATGTTAGAGCACAGTGCAAACAGAGCTGTTTAACCCAGCAGAGGGAAGGTTTACCACTAGAGGTGACAGAACAGGAAGTGGAGAGCTGTGCAGGTTTGCAGTGTGGTCTGAGGTACGGTGTCATGAACTGTGTGTGTGTGGATGCAAATATAAAAATAACATCATGATATAGATACATTTTCTAGATCCACTGTTGCTAACAAACATAACTGTACTTGATCAAATATGACACGATGATATTAAACAGCAGTGACTCATTTCTGTGGTGAGTTGATGTTAAACCTGACCATGTTCTGCCTTTGACCTTCCACGTCTGCCTACTCCACTCAGTGTAGTAAGTTGTCTCTCTGGTTATTTGGTTTCAGATGGACCCCCTAGTGGTGACGGTGAGATGAAGCCTCATTTAGATATCAAAGCTTCCACCAAAAGGTTCATTTCATAAAGCCTCATTCAAGAGCTCAGTTTAGACTGACACCTAGTGGACACATTTTGTGTTGCAAACAGATCCTGGCATCACAAGTTTCATGCTGCACAGCAAATTATGTATGAATGTGTAGCACCTAGTAAGGTTGCAGTAATTGCAGTGAACATAGGAGCACTCAACATGATGAGACAAGTCCACTCTGGCCCACTTGCATGGTGGAAACACAACAGCAACCTAAACACTGTATTTGCATACTGGTGTTATTATGACACTTAAACCACATCGCTTTTTTCAAAGGCCACTACAGTCTGAACAAGACGATGAGTCTTCTTTTAGCAGAGAACGTGGACAAACTCATCTTGCTTCCACACAGCTGATGCTTATTTGCTGTAAAGAAAGAAGCATCAGACTAACTGTGAATGTAGCTTAAGACAGCCTCTTCTTCCTGCAACCAGTGAGGTGTTACTTCCTTATAGTGTGAGTTCAGGCTGAATTTTCTCACTTCACCTCTACAACAAATTAGACATTAGTGGCTTGAAGTTACGACCACAAAAAGAGGAAGGAGTGATGAAATAGTAATCTATTTCTAAGAATTGACGGGGATGGGTTTTGGTGAGAATGTGCCACAAATGCTGCATGAGCTCTGGAGGTTTTACCCTGGAACAATGACCACATGAACATCATAAACACAAATGGCGTCTTTGGGGTGTCTTTGCTGGAGGTAAATTATTCTGTTCACAGTAACTGTATTCACAGTTCCACATTTCCAAAACATGGAATATCAGAACTAAAACCAAAAAGAAATGCACAGGATAATTTAAGATTCATGTTTAAATAAACTTCTGGTCCTCGGGACAAGAGGCGAAAAAAAGTGAAGCAAAACTTCTGCAGCATGAAGAAGAATCAGTAAATCTGAAAGTCACAGGTGAAATTAATGTATTTTGTGGGTACTGAACTTCTACATCCTTATTAAGAAGAAGCTAAGGGCATGTTTACTGGGTAAGAATTAGGAAAGAAGCAGAGAGCTTCATTTATCATTGCATAATAAAATACCAACACATTCTCATCCCACAGCGTGATGCTCATCTGATGCTGAAGGATGCTGAACACTGTGTCCACATCTGTATGCAGACTTTTGTCTCAATAAAGCACGTTCCTGCTCTATAGGCGTCAAATATCAATGCACCTGGTTTGTTAATGTAGTCGACTGACATCGCTGTGCATCTAATACCCACAAAAATGGGTGGCTTAAGTGTCGACACACCAGAGGACTGTACTAAGAGGAGTAATCTGATGGTAAATGGTCTGAAAATTGACAAAAAAACGTTGTTTGGACTCCTACTGATAAAACATTGAGAAATGTATCACTTGTATGTAACTTGTAAGTATGTAAGTACTTACATAAGTAAGTACTATGTAAGAAATGTAAGTATTATTTATACTTACATTCACAAAGTATAAGCACATTTAAATAAATAGTCGCCTAAATACCCTAATATAAATTTTACACAGACATAAACAGACACTTTTTGCCTCTGTGTATCTGTAACTTGTATTGGAGGGAATTTAATGTTTAATAGCTCTAATTAGTTTCTAATTAGCTCTAAGTGATTATAACAAGCAGTAATCCAAGATGTTAAAATGATTTTATGACTCTTTGGTTGTCTACTTATGTTAAATAATAACAAAAATAGATTTTTATTGTCTTTATTTGCACATTATATTAATATCAGTGATAACAGAGAGAAGACTGTCACATCCCAATAAGATCATTTAATGTCTCGCTCTGACAAACTGGATTTGTTCAAAAAATCCTCGATGCAGGGATGAAACGTTTTGCAAGAGCTGTAATCCAGCAACTGTAATCCAATTTAAATATTAGATCAATTACTGCAGTTTTTTTACTGATGTTAAGATACAACTGACTGCAGATGAGAAACATGTCACAGAAACTGTATTTGATCAGATATGATGAGATGATATTTAACAGCAGTGAATCATTTCTGTGATGAGCTGATCAGTGGAGTCTGACAGAAGCTGAAGGGTCTCAAACATTTTCATACTTCACTGTACCTTCATCTTCATCTTCATCATTATGAGCCTGTGAAAATAAAAAAAATCTGTCATGTTAGGTTTACTGTACAGTTGCATAAACTTCACATTCAGTTTTATTTTTGCTGTTAAAGCTGCACATTTATATATTGACCAGTGGCGGCTCGTCAATAGAGGGCGCTGGGGCGCCGCCCGACCTGTCTCACTTGAAAATAAGAAGATAGGAATCACATAAAATAATTTTTAAAAAACATGAAAATTTAAATAAACGATCTATACATTATACAGACCGTGAGTACTGTGTATAATCGGCCCTCAAGTGTAGTTTAAAAATATTCTCTCACTCGTTTACCGCGACTGAACGGTCGTCTGACGTATTTCCTGTTCCTTTGGGGCGCAAAAATCTTTAGGCTCGTTTGAGATGAACTGCTCCTGGAAAAGAGACGAGAGCAGGCGGCCGCAGCAGGAGGAGTGGCTGAAAGTCCGATATGAAGGCGGACAGTTTCTAACGTTTCTAGCAGCATTCAAGCTGCCGTTTGTACTGTGTGTCGCAAATCCTCACATCCTGTGAGGCCGGATCCAGATTAAATCAAATTTATTTTCCACTAACTGTTGTTTGATGTTGAAATGCTCCACAGAAGATGGTGTGTTTATGGTTTAACCTCCGTGTGACTCATGTATTTCAAATGAAACGCGGTAAAATTGTGATGAAACGCTGTCATCATGTCAGTTTGCTGTTTAAACTATAAATACAAACAGTAATCAGTCAATAGAAACACAAGACAGACATGTTACTCAGACTAATGAATCAAAATATTTCAAAGTAAATAAAAGAGGAAACGTTTCCACTAAACATCCTGTTGAGGATCCAACACCTGAACCAATCGGATCTTAGATCAGGTGAGAGCAGGTGTTTCCCGTCATGCCTTGAGGTTTTACAGCCGGTGGAGAGCAGCTGCAGCGCCTTGCTCCAAAATCTGCGGCCACCTTGATCTCACGAGGTTATCGTTGCCTACGTAGGCATGACGTCAGAGCAAGTCGGCGTCAAGTCGGACAGAAA
>JAUMHL010026435.1:0-19033 GCA_032362345.1 Sandelia bainsii | reverse complement strand
AAGCTAGCAGCAAACAATCAGAAAGCTACAAGTAGTTGTTAACACTGCAGAAGATACTACAGTGAGTGTACGATTAGTGGACAGTGTTTAGAATAAAATGACTAATGAATACCTCTATGTTAATAAACTTTGTGTAGATAAATGGAAAAGATCACAGACAAATAAGAGCAGATCTCACGCAGTAGTAGAACGCAGGTCTCATACTGCAGCAACCGGAACCGGAAATGATCTTGATGAACAGAAGAGACAAAATGACTACAACTAATGCAACAACACCAATAATCAAGACAAGGAGATAACAGAAGTGGGAAAATGACTTAGCTTTTTGCTTATTTTTTCTGCTTTGAACTGGTCCTTCGTTACACCTTGGAAATGAATGAAATACATAATTTTTAGTTAGTCAAGTAATTCATCAAATGTGTGTATTGAAGATTGGAAAAATGAAAGGACTGTCAGCACCTTAAGGCTTCAACAAACACACTGATACCCTTTTTCTACAGGGTCACACCAATACTTCGCTTGAAGTCAGAGATGAACCAGAAAATATTCAGATTCCAAAAATTGTATTCCAAAAAATCTCATTACTGTTGTTACACCACAATACCACATATAAGACCATTACAATCTGTCAATAAAACGGCACTCCTAGGTGTTGACAGTGCACAATCTGGCTCTCATTAGACTTAGTTTACACTGAAATATTATCTTGTATACTGAGGTGTACATTATTAAATCATCACCCATAAAGTCAGTGATTCTCAGACTTTTTCTATCATTCCCCACTATTCACTATATTAAGAAAACTATATTGAAAACACATATTTATATTTTATCAGTACATTTTCTTCGTGTTTAGACTCCATAATTTCTAACATTAAAATACACATTTCTACAGTCTGAAGCCTCAAAGCCACGTCTTCATAAAAATGTAAATACACGTTTTATCTGCACACAGGACGAGATCTGAACATAAACTTTTCACCACATTTGATCAACAATATTGATCCATAAACCACAGAAAACAACAGATATCGTTTCTGTTGACTCATTCACTTTAGTCTATGTTTTCACGTTACAAACTGAGTTTAAAGCAGAGTCTGCAGCGTATTAATACTGAGACTCACCGATATTGTCTTCTCATTCCACGTATAATCTAAGTTGTTTCAGAACATTAATAAGTCAGTAATGTTTAGTTTGTAGCTTCCAGCTGTATGTAGAATTATTTCCTATGAGTTTATAGACATCGTTCAGTAAAAAAAAAACATAAAAACATCTCCACTTCTGTTCGTATTTCTGCAGGTTTCAACAGCGGTAAACTTCATTAATTATTTATGATTATTAATTGTCCCGACACAGATTCAACATCGGTCAGAATGTAACAGTAAATTATTTTGTGAACTTTTCCACATGCTGTCCTCATGTGCTGCATCAGAGATGTCTGAATATTTAAATTGTCACCTTATAACCACGGCAAAACTACACAAACACATTTCATAACTGAGAGAAGTGGTGAACGTGGAAGCGGGGTAAGCGTGGTGGAGCTAATGCCAGGCTAGTAGCTAACCCACATAAGCCGGCAGTACCGACACTCTTGCTGGCAAACGTCCGCTCCCATGACAACAAAATGGACTACATCAGACTGTGGAGAGCCTCTCAACACAGTGTGAGGAACTGTTGCTTCTCGATTTTCACCGAGTCCTGGCTGAATGAGACCATGCGGGCGCTACGGTCCAGCTTGAGGGGCTAACGCTACACAGAGCGGACAGAGTAGCCTCGCTAGCTGGTAAACAAAGAGGCGGCGGGCTAGTTGTTTACACAAACAACTCATGGTGCCAGGATGCCGTGGTGGTCTCTACTCACTGCTCGCCACATCTAGAGTTCTTGACTGTAAAATGCTGGCCATTCTACATACCACGGGAGCTGACGGCAGTTATTATTATAGCTGTCTATGTACCACCGAGCGCTAATGTGAAGGAGGCTATGGCAGAGCTCTACAGCAGTGAACAGCAGAAGGATCATCCTGACGCCTTCTTCATAACAGCGGGAGATTTCAACCAGGCAAGTCTTATATCTGTTCTGCCCAAATTCTACCAACATGTGAACATTGCAACCAGGGGAGAGGACACACTGGATAGAGTGTATACAAACATCAAGGACTCTTATAGAACCACTGCCCTCCCCCATGTTGGTAACTCTGACCACCTGGCTGTTATACTCACACCGGCTTACAAACCCAGAGTGCAGCAGGACAAGTCAGTGGTCAGAGAAATTAGAATTTGGCCACCAGAGGCAAATTCAGCACTGACTGCACTGACTGCTTTGAGACCACCCAGTGGGACATCTTCAGAGAAGCTGCAACATACGACAACATTACTGACCTCCAGGAATACTCTGTGTCCGTCATTGACTAAATTAATAAGTGTATAGATGATGTGACAGTGGTCAAAACCATCAAGAGGCAAGCCAACCAAAAACCGTGGCCAACCGGAGAGGTTGTATTCTCTGCTGAGAGCTCGGAACAAAGCTTTTAAATCTGGGGATGCTGCAGCTTATAGTCTAGGCAAGGAAAAACCTGTCACAGGGGATCAAAGAAGTGAAGAGGTTGTACGCACAAAAACTGGACAGCTACTTCATGTGTGATAAGGATCCACGGCGTCTGTGGCAGGGCTTTCTACAAGCCCCCTCCCCCGACAATAAGCCGGAACGACCGCTCTCGACCAGATGAACTGAACAACTTCTATGCACAGTTTGAGGTTAACAACACCACCCAGGCACAAATGCTCCCACTGCCACCAGGCGACCAGGTTCTCCAGCTATCAGCAGCTGAGGTGAGAAAGGCCCTTGCCAGCGTCAACCCACACAAGGCAGCAGGACCGGATAACATCCCTGGACGTGTATTAAAGGACTGTGCAGGGCAGTTGAAAGATGTTTTTGCAGACATCTTCAACACATCACTCAGACAGGCAGTTGTGCCAGCTTGCCTCAAGAGCGCAACCATAACTCCAGTCCCAAAGAAAGCAAACCCAGCCTGCTCAAATGACTTTCGGCCCATGGCCCTCACACCAATTGTGAGTAAATGCTTCATGGTTTTGAAGCACATCAAGGACAGTCTCCCAACAAACCTGGACAGAACCAACCAATCCACAGAGGATGCCATCTCCACCACACTCCACATTACGCTGTCACACCTGGAGAGGAAGAACACCTACGCCAGAGTCCTTTTCATCGACTTCAGCTCAGCTTTTAACACAATCATTCCACAGCAGCTGGTGGAACAACTGATGCTTCTAGGTGTGGACACTGCAACCTGCAACTGGGTTTTCAGCTTCCTGACAAAGCGGCGGCAGACAGTCAAGGTGGGTAGCCACACATCAAAAACCATCTCAGTGAGCACAGGTTCTCCTCAGGGGTGTGTCCTGAGCCCGCTGCTGTTTAGTCTGCTCACACATGACTGTACGGCCAGATCCAGCACCAACCACATTGTGAAGTTTGCAGATGACACAACAGTGGTTGATCTCATCACTGACAATGATGAGTCTGCTTACAGAATGGATGTGAAGCAGGTGGAGGGGGGTGTAGATCCCATAACCTCACCATCAACATGGACAAAACAAAGGAGATGGTGATCGATTTCAGGAAGTCTGGCAAAGATCACCGCACAGACCTCATCATAAATGGTGCTGCTGTGGAGAGGGTCAGCAGTGTTAAGTTCCTGGGTTTGCACCCAGCTGATGACCTGTCCTTCTCCACTAACACCACAGCAGTCATCAAAAAAAGCACAAAAGCATCTCCACCCCCTCAGGAGACTCAGAAAAGCAGGACTCCCGACACCTCACCTCACAACTTTCTACAGAGGCACCATAGAAAACATCCTGACACAAAGCTTCACATCTTGGTTTGGCAGCTGCAAGTCCCATGAGATGCGACAACTCAATAGGATTGTTACTGCCAGTAGGATTGTTGGTGCCCCTCTCCAGTCCCTGGAAGAGATCTACAAACAGCGCTGCATACGCAGAGCAATATCCATCATCAGGGACCCCCACCACCCCTCTCATGGCCTGTTCTCCCTCCTGCCATCTGGCAAGAGGTACAAGAGCATCAGCTGCAGAACCAGCAGGATGCTGGAAGGGTTCTGTGAACAAACTGTGAGACTGATAAATGGACTGTGCCTGCTCCCCATCCACACAGCCACTCACACAACCACACTGTAAGACCCACAAACGGACTGTGACGCCCCCCAAACCATACACACACACACACACATACAACATACTCCTCATATACACACTCTTAGCTGATCTAATTTAATCCCTCTCTGTGAGAGGACTGCTGCTAGCTGAATGAGTGTGATTGTTTAAACCTGAGTTTGCTGAGTGTCTCGGCAAGCTGCTGCTTGATTGTTATTTATCCTTATTTTAGGTTCTTTATTACTGTATTGTTATATTTTTTATTGATTATTGCACTGTAGAGGCTGGTGAGAAACAACATTTCGTTTCAGCCTGTGTATTTCTGTAAATACCATGCGAAATGACAATAAACCTTCTTGAATCTTGAATCTTGAAAGTACGGATGTTTCAATCAATAAAGCAATGCAGGTTCGAGAACAGTATTTCTCCCCCCACGTCGCTTGCGCCCCACCAGTCACGATTCTGAACCCCACACTTTAACAATCACTGCATAAAGTGAAGTGTGTGTTTAAATCAACTTCAAGTGAAGCATTAATGATCACATACTCACCAATAAGCGTGTTTCCCTGTTCTTCTTTAAAGTCAAAACTGAAAAAGTCATATTCCAGAGGCAATAGTGGTTTAGACATTGTTCACAAACTGTTGACCATAGTCCGTTTAAGATAAAGACGAGTTTGGAGAAGGAGCTGTCCTGTTCAGTGCTCCTCTGACAGCTGTGCAACATTTTCTTTGTTTTCTGCAGTTTGCAGCTCCTCTCTCAGGCGCTGCTAATGCTAACGCTAACGCTAGCTCTATCACCTGGTGCTGTTGTTAGCACGGAGCTAGCGCCGGGAGGCCTGCCTGCAGTGGGGGAGAAAACAGAGCAGAGACCGTGTGCCTCCGGATCTCTGGGGGAATAAAGTCCCAGCGACTATCGCTGAACGTGTGTTGATAATTATAGTCCAGAAGCATGAACAGTTCCTATGCTCTGTCTGTCCGCGCCGCCATCTTGTGAAAAAGCAAAACACGCATGCATCCTTTTCCAGCTCAAACGGTGAAAAATTCAGTCAGCAAGGGCTCCACAAATCCTGCTATCAGGCAACAAGCATTGGTCATATTGGAAAAATAATATGATTTCTCAGCAGCTCAGGCTTCAACAAACACAGCGATACCCTTTTTTGTGTCGAAATTCTAATAAATGAGGAGTTTGTGGCGATTTCAAAATAAGGGCGATCTCTGCTCTAGAGGAGAAATCTCACTTTTAATTACATTGGTCTCTATGGGAGAGAAAATGGAACTGTCTGGACATTTGGCCACACAGTTTGAAAACCGTAATTCCTGTCACTAGAAGAAGCATGTGTGGAAAGAGGACAAATTTTCCTCCGTTTTATGTATAATGTGTTTATGAAAGATGAAAATTGACTGAAGGAGAGAAGAAAAGATGCAAAGAGAAGTTGATAACAGCTGAAATTAAAATCTTAGAGTGAGAGTGAAATCACCCGCTCTAGCAGCACCAACATTCCTCCCATTCAAATTAATGGAGAAGTTGACAGGTTTTTAACACTCTTTTAAAACTAAAACTGCCATAACTCCAAAGGTATAAAAGCTATTAAAAAAGCTGTTTTACAGGGAAAAAGCTGAAAGTGTATAGACTCATTTAAAAATTTTATTATGTTTCTAGGACAAAGTATGACAACACAGGGCGATGATGAATGGAGGGAGTAGCTCTCAAAAGTGCCATTTTATGACCAAAAGTTGAATAAAATTAAAAATATGCAAGTTATCAACAAGAAAAGTAATAGCACACATCCCAGGACCGAACTGGTCGTATTGATGTATAATTTGTGTGGGTGCACCCTTCCGTTTGAGCCGCATTAAAGTTGACGGAAGAAGAAGATAACCTATAAAGAGACCAGTTTAGAGTTGAAGAATAATAGATGCCTTGCATTGCTTCGCACTGCAGGCACCAATAAAACTATTCTATTCTATAGAGTTAGGCAATAGAATTTAATTTATGTATGTGTGTGTGTGTGTGTGTCATGGTCACACCTGGACTTCCGGTTTTATTTAGAAAATCACACCATTTCCTGTCTGGTCTGCCCCTTGTTTCTGTCCACTTTACCCTAATCTGCCTGATTGCTTTCACCTGTGCCTCCCCCTTTAAAAGCAGCTCACCACATGCTCAGTGTTTGCCAGATTGTCTGTTCTGTTTACCCCCAGTGCAACTCTCCAGCCTTTGATTCCTGCATTGATGATTTTACTGGATCCTGATCTCTGTCTGTTCTGACCCTGCCTCTGCCTGCCCCTTGTCAGCCTAGTAAGTTCAGTCTGATTGTTTGGCTCTGGACCTATTCTGCTCCTTGGAATCAGCTCTCTGCCTTTGACCCTTCTTGTTTACTGTGGACCTATTCTCTGTGCAGTCGTGGGTTGATCTGGCCCTGTTTGATAGGAAGTGGATTTTCTGGTTCTGTGAGTTTATGAACTCTGAAGAGGGTTGTGTGGACTCATGAGTTGCTCCTTTGGGACCACATTGCAGGTTAGAGGCAGCCACCTTGTTTTGTTTTCTTTTCACCTGCTCTGCCATTTTGAGACTCTCACTCGCCTGTCAGTTTATCCCCCCCGCTTGCTATTTCCCAGCCACTCTCTGTGGCATTTTTTGTACACCTTTTAACTAAAACTATCTATTCCCTACCTGTGTTCCAGACTGCAGTTCTGGGTCCAATTATCTCTAAAACCCTCACAGTACAATCTGGCCACCATGTACCCAGCAGTCATAGCTAGGGAGGGTCCAGTAATTTTGCAGACTTTGACCCATCTCCAGAACACTGCTTTACACACCTGGAACTTGAATAAAAGGCCTAACACATTAAACACATGGAGGGAATTTTGTTTTCAAGGCCCTGGCTTTTTGATCTCCCGTGTGTCCCGCAGTTAGGGAATACTTGGAATGCTGGTTCTAATGATTTACTTTTAGAAAGCAGTGAGTGACATTAGCAGTTTGGAAAATATGTTTTTTGGGTGGGGCTTAGGCTATGTTCACACAGGTGACTGTGCAGGAGGAGAGAGTGAGCCTGGGTGAAACTAATTAATGAAGTTGTCTAGCTATCTATCCTCATTACTGTATGCGTAATAAAATCTCCATGCCAAAATCATTATCAAAACACTTGTAGACAGGAATAAACTTGCACAGAAATGATAATGACAGCTCTGGTGGTTCCGCTGCCACTCGTATGTGATAACCAGCTTGTTGGCTAATCACTAATTGCTCTGAACATGCTATGAACACATTAAAATGAAATCTGACTATTTAGACTGCCATTTATCTTAAAACTAACTATATAAATTTGTGTGGACATTCTGGCTGAGAGAGCCACCACCACAATCCCAAACCCCTTCGTCTTCTAGTACTTGGCATCCTGGCAAGATGAACCCACATCTCCATTCACTCTGCTCTCACTAATTAGTCTCATCAGTTTCACCTGTGCATTTCCCTTTATAAGCAGGTCTACCAGCCTCACACCTCTGCCAAACCTTTGGAACGACCTTCCAGCATTGTTTTCTCTGACCTGACCCTGATCATTACTGATGGAAAAACCGAAGCTTTCTAAACCACTGAATCAATATGAAGCAATTCAAAATGGTTCAGTGTTTGAAGCATTTAACACAGTCAGAAATGACGCCTTCTGCTAGCCATATACATGATATTGCATTTCAATGGGTGAAATAAATCTTGAGACCAAGATGATATAACTAAAAAATGATAAAAAATCCTATATGCTATATATCCTATAGGATATATCTTATATGCCTATTTGTTATTTTGATCACTATATGCTGTATTATAAAATAGGATGTGAATAAGTAGAATGAGAAGAACATTGGACATTACAAATCAGCGCGACACCTCTCCCCGTATGTCTGTGATGTAATGAAGCTTCATTTGGGATGGTCACGTGATTTTTAGCGTGGTGAAGTGAAACATCAAAACAACAGCTGTGACACTTCTGCTTCAAAAGGTCGATACTGAGTCGAGCTGTCTGCTTCGAGCTTAACATCACTACTGATCATCGCCTCTGACCCTTTTCTGGTACAGTGAGTAAACCCAACTGTTTTTGAATATTTGGATTTGAATACTGGATTGTACTAAGGATTAAATTTGGATTGTCTCTGTCTGTTCGGTCCCCTTTTAATTTTTGACCCTGAATCAGATATCGGATCTGCTCTCGCTATTGGACCTATCTGCGAGGTTTAATCTGTCTCTTATTACAATCTGTCTTCAGCTTCAAACCTGCACTGACTCTGTGGAGGATTGTGAGTAATCTGTGACACCTGGATTACGATTAAGGACTTCAGACATGTTTATGATAGGACTGCTCTTCCTGGTTTTGACCCTGCTTCTTTTTCTTGAATCCCTCTCTTGCTGTCCTACTTGCTTCCCCACTTTTCTGATAATTCATCTGGTTGTTGGAGTCCATTACCCATTTACCCCTTCATACCTTCCGCCGGATCACTTCCTGTCTCCTCTGGACCTCAACTGCCATCAATCCCAATTCACCGCCTGTCAAATTACCTCCTGTTTTCTATGGACTACAACTCCTAATTCGCCATTTACCTTCAGTTGGATCGCTCCTGGTCATCTATTTCCTGATACTTACCCTGCCATGATATACGCACAGTGATCACTGCAGAATGCATACTTCTGCATACTTACCTGTTTCTGGTCGCCCATTCACTCTCATCTGTGTCCAAGGTTACACTGAGCTTACCTGATCCCTTTCACTTCGGTATTCAGACCTGCTTCCGCTGCTGTTCCTGGCGTCACCATCCATTTACCATACATCTTGTTATAATAAATAATTTACCTTTTGAAATCCAAGTTTGCTGAGCATTCTTTGAGTCCAACTTACCATAGCCATTAGAAGAGAGGTACTCCCATATTTTGCCTTGCTTCGTTCCTGACTGACGAATTTCAGTTCAACATCAACTTAAGTCAAAAGCCACATACCCGCAGAGGCATACTTTCCTCTCATTCTTCCAGCCAAGCAGTTGCTACAGGAGCTCTGCCAGAGGGGCCTTGGATGGGATGAGCCTTTGCCACAGGCCATATCAGAGCGGTGGATAGGGTGGACCAGCAGCTTGGATATGATCAAAGGCTTCAGCGCGCCGTGCTGTCTGAAACCAGAGGGCTTTGGAGTGACCAGGTGTACTGAACTGCATCACTTTGCTGATGCCAGTGAGAGTGGCTATGGTTCCATGAGCTACATCAAACAGGTGAACAAGCAGAACATAGTGCATGTGACCTTTATCTTAGGAAGGTCCAGAGTTCTCCCCTTAAAGAACATCACAGTGCCAATACTGGAGTTGGCAGCCGCTGCGCTGCTGGTAAAGGTGGACAGAATGCTGAGGAGAGAATTCCACCTTGACTTAAAGCCCTCAGTTTTCTGGACGGACAGCCAAACAGTGCTGAAATACATTGCAAATGACCAAGCAAGGTTTAAGACCTACGTAGCAAACAGATTCTCGTTGATACAGGACAACACAGAACTGTCTCAGTGGAGATACGTGGGCAGTAAAGACAATCCTGCTGATGACTCTTCCAGAAGATTGAGTGGAAGAAAATTCATGGAGCAGAGGAGATGGGTCCATGTGCCTGGATTTCTGTGGAAACCAGACTGGTTGGCCAGTAGTAGAGGCACTAGGCCCCATGTTACAGGACGATCCAGAGGTCAGGAAAGCCACTACTGTATTCACGGCAGTGGTGAAAACTGAACCGCCTACAGACCAACTGATTTCTTTCTTTTCAAATTGGATCAGGCTACTAAAGGCAGTAGCTTGGTACCTCAGACTGAAGAGTTCTTTGATGCTGACGGTGAAAAGAGGAAAGGGGCTTTCAATCAGCACTCACTCAAACAAGCAAAAGTGGAGCTCTAGGTTTGAAGATTTCAGAACCCACCTTGGTGGACAGCTCCTTTCAGTAAAAGATCTTAAAGATGCAGAAAGGTCAGTTGTCATCTATGTTCAGAAACAGGCTTTCTCCCCTGAAATAGCCTCATTGCAGATGACCCCGCCAAGAGTGCACAAGAGCAGTAGGTTGTGCAGGCTCGATCCTGTGCTGGACGAGGGCATCCTCAGAGTAGGTGGCCACCTGCATAAATCTGCATCTTGCCCAAGGAGTCATGTCTCAGTTCTCCTGTTAAGACATATTCATGAACGCAGTGGGCACAGTGGCAGAAACCACATGCTTTCAGAGCTCTGCAAAAGGTACTGGATTATAAAGGGCAATTCAATAGCAAGAAAGGTGCTCTCGAAATACGTCACGTGTCACCATGTGAGGGGCAAAGCAGGTGACCAGAAGATGGCAGATTTGCCACTGGAAAGAATTCTACCTGACCTCCCACCCTTTACCCACGTCGGATTGGACTACTTTGGCCCGATTGAAGTGAGGCTAGGGAGAAGCAGTATGAAAAGGTATGGAGTTCTCTTTACTTGTATGGCCAGCAGAGCTGTTCATTTGGAAGTTGCTTATAGTTTGGATACAGACTCATGCATTCATGCTTTGAGGAGGTTTGTTTGCAGGAGAGGCCAGGTCAAGCACATCAGGTCTGAAAATGGGACGAACCTGGTGGGTGCACATGCAGAACTGAAGAAGGCCCTGATGTCCCTCAATGAGAGGAAAATCCAAGATGCCCTGCTTCCTGATGGCGTTGAATGGAGTTTCAACCCACCAGCTGCATCACACCATGGGGGAGTCTGGGAAAGGCTCATAAGATCTGTCTGGCAGGTGCTCAACTCCACTTTGCATCAGCAATGACCCATGACCTGGAACCATTGACCCCAAACCATGTTCTTTTGGTAAAAACCAAGCCCATTCTGCCCCCTGGAGTCTTCCAGAAATCTGACCTCTATGCTAGACGCCGCTGGAAACAGGTCCAGTATATGGCTGATCTTTTTTGGCACAGATGGACCAAGGAATACCTTCTTCTACTACAAGAAAGGCAGAAATGGATGGTTTTGAAAAAGAACTTTGGTGACATTTCCTGGTGGTCGATCCCACTGCTCCACAAGGGTCCTGGCCATTAGGCAGTGTTAGAAACCAAACCTGATGGAAAAGGCCTGGTCTGGTCTGTGAAGCTCCAAACAAAGACATCAGTCCTTGAGAGGCCTATTACCAAGCTGTGCCGCATCCTTGAGGCTGATGAAGGACCATGATGTTCCTGATCACATTACGAAGGAATGTAATGTATACATACTTTCATTATACATACAGCATTAAGTGCTTGAAGTTCTGAATTATAATTGCTCTGTATATGGCTCCTTTTGTGTATATTTAAGTAATTGATTCTGTAAGAACAATTAGGGGCCGGTGTGTAGGAGAATTTAAGGTTTTATATTTTCATAATTTGCTCGTACATTTTTCTGTTTTCTGGATGTGTAAAACTGGATCCCTCTACAGGTGGTGATGGTGTCACCCCGTAAATTGACGCTGGTAGCGCATGACGGGGAGAAGGCGGGCCAGCAGATACAGTCATTGACCTCAGCTTGGCTCAGCTCGCCGATGTAAATGCTGCTGCAAACTCAGCCTGCATTTGGTGTCTGGGCCTTTGAATCGCTGCCTGATTATTGTGTTATTGAAAAAGACTCTTTTGCAAACCTTTAAATTTTTATTTTTGTATCCTGTTTTATTTGCAATAAATTACCGTTAACAGTCAAACTGTCAATTGTCTCTGAACCTGATCAGAAGTGAGGGTGACAGGTGGGGGAGGGCTGTCGGGTCTTTCACAGGCGCCTATGGTGCAGTGGGGAGGTGAGGGGGGAGAGAGTGGAGTGGCTGTGGATTTCGGGCTGTCTCCAGGTAAGTCTGCTGGGGGGTGTACATTCACCACAGTGTCAAATCTGTTAAAGAACGAGTTTAACTCATTGGCCCTGTCCTCACCCCCCTCAGTTCTCCTGCTGTTGGATGTCCCAAATCCCGTGATGGTCTTCATGCCACTCCAAACTTCTCTCATGCTGTTCTGCTGTAATTTCCACTCTAATTTCCTCCTGTAATTGTCCTTAGCCTCTCTGATCTTGACTCTCAGTAATCCCTGGACCATTCTCGCCTCCTCTCTATTGCCTGCCCTGAAGGCCCTCTTCTTGTCATTGAGGAGGACTTTGATGTCACTAGTTACCCATGGCTTGTTATTTGGGTGACAATGGACAGTATGAGCTGGAACAATGGAGTCAGTGCAGAAGATGATATAATCAGAGATACATTCAGTAAGCCCATCAATGTCCTGCCCGTGGGGCTCACAGAGTGCCTGCCAGTCTGTCACCTCAAAACAGCCACCTAATTCCTCCAGGGCCTCCTCCGACCACCATCTGATACTCTTTGTGGTCACAGGCTGCCTCTTCACAATAGGCACATAGCAGGGGGTCAGGTGAACCAGGTTATGATCAGACCTACCCAGTTGTGGAAGGGGGGAGGAGCTGTATGCGTCCTTAGCATTGGCATACAGTAGATCTAAAGTTTTCTCTTCTCTGGTGGTGCAGGTGATATACTGTGTGAAAGTAGGCAGTGTAGCGTCCATGGTGACATGGTTGAAGTCACCAGAGATAGCGATAAAAGTACTCGGATGCTGAGTCTGTAACCGGGCTATGGCAGAGTGAATGATGTCACAAGCAGCTGTGGGGTTGGCAGAAGGAGGAACGTAAACAGCCACCAAGATGACATAGGAAAATTCTCTGGGCAAATAGTAATAAATAGCCTGAGTCCAACAGCACACAGTTCAATGTGCGGGCAACAAATCTGCTCTTTGATTAAGATGTGAGCAGGGTTACACCACTTGTTGTTGACAAGAACGGCAAGCCCCCCTCCTTTCTGCTTACAGCTCGTGGTGCTGTCTCTGTCGGCCCGAACAGTATGGAAGCCCTCAATAGATGCATTGTCATCGGGAATATCCTGGTGCATCCATGATTCAGAAAAGCACATCAGGCTACACTCCTGGTACTCCCTCTGACTACGGGCTAGCGCTGTTAGCTCGTCCATTTTATTTACCAGTGACCTCACGTTACAGGACATCTCTTGTCCCCAATTGGTTTGGGTTATTTAACGTTCTCCAGGACTGGGTGAAGGCTCTTGGGGAAGATTTCTCAGTTCCATTGTTTGTTTTTTGTCCAAAGTATTCAGCTAGCAAGAGATGGACTCTGGTTTTAATAAATTATTTGTTTGAGACTGCAAGACTAGCAATCTGGAAGACCAGGAACAATCAGGTGCTGGGTCAGGGCTGGACTGATGTAGTGCAGAGTCGGAAAGGTTTGGTTTCAGCTCGTCTGAGAATGGAACATGCTTTCTACACGCTCACCAGTAATCTGGATTATTTCAGGGATCGGTGGGGTATTGGACAGGTTTTATGTTCGCTGAGCGACAATGGTTCATTGGTCTTGAATATTTAATTCACTGTTGGTTTGTGTGTGTGTGTTGGTATGTGTGTGGGTTTGAAAGAGAGTGGTAAGACTTGTGTTGCATATAGTGTGAATTGTTTTGTTTTTATTGGGTTATTAATTAATAACCAAATTTATTTAATTAGGTTATTAATTACCTAATTAATCAAGGATCAGTTCTTGTGCCCCTTCTCTTCTTAATCTATATCCCATGTCTTGGTCAAATTATTTGTTCCCACGGCCTTAGTTTTCACTGTTATACAGACAATATGCAGTTGTATTTCAGTATATCCCCCCGCAGTCTCCTTTCCCATTGTGTTTCAGGCTAACTTTATGAAGTTAAATGCTGATAAAACTGAGATTCTTCTTCTTGGCCCAAATCACTCTTACACAAAGTTTGTTAAACTTTCTCCTGTTGTTAGAAACCTTGCTGTATTATTTGATCCATTGCTTGACTTCGATTTCCATTTCAAGTCACTCACCAAAACTTCATTCTTACACCTCCGTAGCATTGCCTGTCTTCACCCATTCCTGACACTAATGCCCAAACTCTAGTTCATGCTTTCTTTATGTCCCGTATTGATTATTGCAATTGTCTTTGATGGAATTCCTGCTAAGTCCTTACAAAAGCTTCAGTATGTTCAGAAATCTGCAGTCAGAGTTCTCGCTCAAACAACGCGCTCAGCTCACACAACCGCCATCCTCTTTCAGCTTCACTGGTTACTGGTTCAATCTCATATTAAATACATGACCTTTGCCCCTCATACGTCAGTGAGCTTCTAATACCATACTCCCCCTCTCGTTCTCTCAGGTCTTCTAATAGCAACCTCCTCGTTGTCCCATGCACTAGACTTTCCATCTTGGGAGGCAGGTCTTTCAGTGCCTTGGCCCCTAAAACTTTGGAATGCTCTTTTACTTCCTTCAAGACTGAATTAAATAGTTTTCTTTTCACTGATCACTTCTCTACCTTTTTCCCTTTTTCTTTGTAAAGTGGCCTTGAGATTGTATAAGGTGCTATATAATTGTAAATACTTATGACTAAAAAATTTTTATCTTTACAACAAAGTTTTAGTTGGATCAGCAGCTGCTGTATGAGAACCAGCAACAAGTTCTGGGTAAGACTTGGGACATGAGGTTTCATTAAGCTTTTGGCCAGGTTGTACTTTGAGTTATTTTAAAATGTTTCTTTCTTGCTTTCTTTGTGCCAGTAATCTGCATTCACATGCTTTGGAAGTAGTGTCAGTGCACAATGAGAAATAAATTGTATTAGCCCAGCCCACAATTAACAACATATAATAATATAAAATAATAAAAATAATAACAAAATATCTCAGGGCTCAGATCAGGAGTAGGTTGAGTCAAGTTCTGTGGAGACAGATAGGCATTGGCTTCGGTTATGTTAATGCCCCTGTTTTACACTAAACAGAACTTACACGGAATATACAACATAAATATTCCTTAGTTTCTGTTTTAGATTACCTTTATATTTAAAATTTGCATCTGTGCTCAACAAATTTAATTTGAATTTCAGATTAGGTGTTTAGATTATTTAGAGTATTTGACCACATTCATTTATTTGAAGCTATAACGTGTTAAGCAGTCAGCTAAACTGGCAGAAACTGGTTGTCTCTCGCTCTGATCTCTGTCAACACGGCAGCTGCTGGAGAATTGAAGAATGACATGGCAAGTCAGCAGCCGCCTCAGGTCTTCTATTCCTGTGGAGCAGCAGGCAATGCAGCAGGGAACTGAAGCAGGGGAATCCTCCAGCTACTATAAAAAAGGAGGCAACAGGATCGGCTGGATTTCAAAGACACGCGGGCTTGAGGACTGAGGGGGTGGGAGAGACAGACAGAAAGGGAGAGAGCAGCCGGGAGAAAGAAAAGAAAGAATATGACCCAGGAGGTCTGTGAGTTTCATGTTACAGGATTATATACAGTGCTGAATAGCTCTTGCTGACAGACGACAAGATTTTTGCCAGGGACATTCTTACCACTAAAAAGATTCAATGCAGTAAAGCCATTCAGATTAGAGTTATGTGATTCAAGGAGTACAGAGACCTAAGGTGTTTGATGCTGTATAAAGAATTACTGGTTTGATACTAAGACAGAAAGAATGGTTTCAAGCATCATATTAGTCCCACTGGTAGCACACTGAGAAATACTGATTAGTCTTTGCAAAAAATCAGACAGTAAAGTCTAAAGCTGCATTTGCAATCTAAATTATGCAGTACTCCACACAGTGTTTAATGAAAATGTATGAAAGTTAACTGCCAACATTTTTCAAGTGATTTTTCATAACAGATTTTTCAGGGTCCTGACCCCAGAGTGGCAACCTTTCATTTTCTCCATCACTGATTTAGCAGAATTTGCCTCGTCACTCACTTTGATCCCATATCCATTTCATCCTTAGAAGAGAGATAATGACATTGCTACAAATCTTCTTCCTTGCCTCATGCATTTTGCATTTGCATCGGGCATAAAACGAGCATCCACCAAACGCTCAGCAAGCAAAATGTGTTGCAGACATCAAAGTTGGTAAGTGAAAACACTGAAAATCTGTTTTCTTTTTAGTTTTGTGAGACAAATAGGTTTAAGCAAATCATAGATTTTAGTTTACAGCATTTTTTCTTCTGGAAATGGGGTTTGTAACTTCATAAACTGCCTCAGTGAGATTAAGTCTTAGAAGACATTCAGTCAAACAACAGCAAATCTGAGTTTGTTACTAGTAAAGCCCTGGGAGCTGTTTCACTCTGACCCTAAACAGTTCAGTCCTAGCTTCACTTTTTTATGCCTCCACATAAGCGACAGTTGTACCTGGAGGCATTAGGTTTTTGGGTTGTCTGTACCTCTGTCCATCCATCCATATGTCTGTCCCATTATTGTGAACATGATATCTCAGAAACAACGTGAGGGAACTTCTTCAAATTCGAATGTTCACTCGGACATGAGGAAGAAATCATCTACACATCTACATTTTGGTGGTCAAAGGTTTAGGTTACTGTGACCTTCCATCAGTTCTGTCCAACCATCCCATTCAACCAGGTATTTACTTCAAATTTGATACAATCATTCACTTGGACTCAGTGATTTACTGATTACATTTCAACAGTCAAATGTAAAAGGTCAAGGTTACTGTGAGCACACATTTGTACCGTCCTTGCATATCCTTGCACTTACAATGATCCACAAGACGCTCCTGGCCTTCAAATGAGTCTTGCCTGTCTGTGTATTTATGTGGCATGCCCAGCGTAAGGTGCACAGGTGAGAGGAACAAATGTGTAAGATAAATTTAGGTAAAGCAGAGCAAAGCCACTGCACTAAGATCAGATGTAGAACCACATCTTTTTTGGAAGCAGCATCACCGCACAGGGACTTTGACTTTATTAATATGAGCAAACAAAATGCCCTCCATTTTTTTAATGCCAAATTAAATGCCTTCATCATGCTGTTTATTGGAATTTATAATTTTAAGACCGTGGTTATTTCAGCTCCCTACTGTGTCCCAGTTTGCCACCAACTTATTTAAACTCAGACAGGACCTAGAGGCTCAATTTAAGCCGTCTTCCCCAGTTCTAGAACCATCTTCTCCTGAAACCAGTGCACTATTCAGTAGTTCATGTTACTTATCAGCCCAGGATGTATTAGTATGTATTAGTTCAACACTCAACAGCCCTTGTCTGGTTCCCAGTATTGTTGCCCAGAGTCAAAGTCCTCATGTCCAGACCAAATCTCTTGTCCTTCCTGAGTCGCATGTTGACACCTCTGTCCTGCCACACACCTGAGCCCCAGGCCGAGCTGACGCCTACCTTCCTGAGCCCTGCTGAGGCTCAGGAGATCCGGACCCAATCGTAGGCTGGCCATCGTAAGAAACGCTCACTTCAGGCCTCAATCTAAATCCCTTGTTATTGACTCTGAGCCTGCTTCCACCACTTCCTTGGACCCTGTCTCTGTAGCTCCAATTCCAGCATCAGTCGTCATATGAGTCCCAGTTCCTGTCCCTGCAGCCTCAGCCCCTGCCTCTGCTGCCACAGCCCGTCTCGCCCTAGTTGGGGACCCGTCTGGCCATCTCTCCGAGACTTCTGGGAGAGAGGGGACGATTCAGCCCGCAGCGCTCTCGTCGGAGGCGTCAGGTGCCAAGTTCCCCAGCAACCACACTAGTTTTGGATACAGCCTCCACTTCGGTTCCTGTGGCTTCAGCTCCGGTTCCAGTTTCTGCATCAGACCCCGCTCCAGTTTCTGCCTCTGACCCCGCACCTGCCCTTGCTGCAGTTTCTGACCCTGCTCCGGCCCCTGCTGCAGTCTCAGACTCTGCTCCAGTTCCTGTAGCCTCTGCTCAACACCCTTCTGTTCTGGTCCCTGTTCCTGTCTCACCTGCAGCCGCAGTTCTTCCTTCAGCCAAGCCAGCTCCTGCCCCTCGGCGCGTCGACTCTGCCACCCAGTCTGCTCCTGCCCCTGCTGCCACCTCCTGTTCGTCCTGCATCTGACCCAGGGCGCGCCGACGTCGCCACCTCTCCTGCACCTGGTTCTGCTCCTGTCCCTGAGCGGTGCGACGGGGTCACTGCCGCACCTTCTGTACCTGGTTCTGTTCCTGTCCCTGAGCGGGGTGACGGAGTCACCGCCGCACCTTCTGCTCCTTTACTGGAGGGTTCAGCTTCTCTACCTGTCTTCAGACGGGACGATGTCGAAAGCATCGCCGCCTATTCAGCCCCTGGCTCCAGGTGGGACAGCTACAAAGATGACATTGTCACCGACTCCCCAAGTCTGCCTCTCTGTTGTGTCTCCCTCTCCACTGTGCTCCCTCTCAGGTCCTGTTCCAAGGCGGGACAGCGTCAAGGACGTCTCCTCCGCTGTCGCCGCCTCCCTGGTTCCTGTCCCCGGATGAGGCGGCGTCGAGGATGGCTCCTTCATTGCCACCGCCTTTCTGGTTCATGTTCCTGTTCCTGTTCCTCTGCCAAGGTGGGACAGTGTCGAGGACATCTCCTCTGCTGCCGATGCCTCCGGTTCTGGCTCCTGTTCCTGCTTCTGTTCCTTGGTGGGACGACATTGAGGACGTTCCCTGTTTCTGACTCCAGCCGGGATGGTGTCGAGGGCGCCTCCTCCACCACCGCCGCTCCACTGGTTCCTGTTCCGGTTCCCAGACCAGACAACGTTAAGGTGGACATCACATCCACCCTTCCTGCTCCTGCGCTCCGACCTGGCAGCATGGAGGACGTCTCCTCCGCTGCCTCTTCTGCTCCTGTTTCTGCTTCCCCCCTGAGGTACCTGTAGGGTCCGCCCCGAGCCGCCAGCCTCCAGCTCGATCTCTGGACCTCATATTTCACCTACATTAGCTTCTCTTCACTGGCTCCCTGTAAAATCTAGAATAGAGTTTAAATCCTTCTCCTTGCTTATAAAGCACTAAATAATCAGGCCCCATCTTATCTTAAAGACCTCATAGAACCTTATTAC